>OENT01000045.1:0-279917 GCA_900239685.1 Rotaria macrura
AAACTATCTTCTCACTAAACTAAATCATCGATATAGTATACATATAGATATGGATGACTAACGAGAAAGGAAAACAGAAAGTAAACACAACGTGGAGGCTGTTGGGACGATAGATATCGTCCCTTAACAGTCTTCCCCACACAGAAAAAGAAAAGTGTGTCGGCACACTTGTGATTGAGCGCCGAAGACGTGAACCAAAGACAAAAATTGGAATCGTTCAACACCCATTTCCTTCAGCGTTAAATTTCATGTGAGTATAAGAGCGCACACCGATTGTCAGCAACCAAAAACCAGTAACGAATGAATATAAATCAATCTTCTTTGTTTTTTGACGACGAACGAGCGTTCTCGAGACATTTATGATTTACGAGCGATTGTTTCTCGAGCAACTACTTTCCATAAGTAGTTGGGTTTTTTACCAACGAATGATTTTGATATTCATTACGATTAACTTGTAATAGCCATGACATCAATTTCTTCCGATCGTTATAACAGCATCTAACAACTAATTGATGGACTATCCTGAATACAGGATGTCCCACTGTTAAATGAGACCGTTAGATCGAAAGAGCTTAAAAAAATACATACAGTAGGAAAAAATGGGATTGCTTCTAGTATTCCTAATGACAAAACAGGGTCCGAACATAATGTAAAAGATGAAAAACCAGGCTTTTTGAGTTTTCGAGTATAACGCACCCTGCTTTTTACAGTTTTAAAATCGTAGATCGATAGAGCATAAAAAGTTACGTATATTAGGAAAAAATGGCCTTGCTTCTGGTATTCCTCATGAGGAAACAGGGACCAAACATGGTTGAAGACAGGAAAAAAGCTATTTTTGACCCCTCGATCTGAAAGTATCAGGCAAATTCATTGTGGAAAACATATTTTCTGTTCGTTTTCAGATAGAAGATGTAGTTTCACATATATAGTGTACATTTCGAAAAAATCCTACGGTGCAAAGGCGTCGACAGGAAGTTGAAAATTGACAATACCGTTGCGAAAGGTCATCTTGAAATCTGAGGCTTACACAACTAAGAAAATGTTCAAGGACCTCATAATGTTGATATTCGTAATCAGCGCACTTAACTCTATAAGCTGGAATACATTTCACTTGAGTTTTGAAAAATAAATTTTTTTGCCATCCCTGTGAGGGACCACAGAGCAGAAAATTATTTTTAAAGCAATTTGAGAAAAAAACTTATGCAACATGATGAGAGTCTAGACCTAACTTCAATCCAATAAAAACAGCTCGATTTTGTTGAAAGCAAAAAACGGCCTTATCCGCCATACTCCTTTATCAATCGAAGTCATAGCCGCTCAGTAATATCTAACGGAAACCTGAATGAACAGTGCTAAGACAGCATATCTACATGTTTTGACAAAAGCGATTACATTCAATTTACAAACTGCATCAACAAAGAAAGGACATCCACGAAACCAACTTGGAAACACATGATACTGCTTAAAAACTCTAGTGAAAACCCGTGTTGTTACGAAAACATCATGAGAACATGTTATTTGCTAGTATCCACTAGAAAAGTTTCATTTCAGTGGACTTCTAGATCAAACTAAATCTTTTTTGATCAGACCTATTCTCGGAATAAGCCACTTGAGTAACGTTCTTTCTCAAACTAATCATCGGATGAGACAGTAGATTTCGATATCCTCGCATAATTTTGGAAACATCAATGCAAACAGAAAATGACAGGAAACAACAACAAAAATCTCGTTTCATTACACAGGAAGCTACCTTCACTTAAGAAAAGAACATGACATACCTTTGTCACACTACCATGAATCCGATCAAAGTGAGCTTCTGATACCATCCATCAGAAAAACTTCAAAACAAATGAAGCCATCCGCCAGATACGTTGAGAAGAGCATATATATCACCTAAACCCAGGAGAATCATTCCGAACATTGGATCCGATCGGATCCGACTGGCATCCGATCATGTTTCTATCGGAGTTTCTCTTATCCGACGAAATCCCATCGGATTCCTGGTTGCGATTCCTGATTCGGATCCCTAGTGTTGGATTTTATCGAATCCTACTATCGGAATCCGATTGGATTTCATCGTTTAATCAGACAGGCCTCTATTGTTGGGTTTAAATGCTAATTCGTACTCAAATAAGAAAATAGGTTTCTTCCGTCGGATCCGTTACTATTTCCACAACCCGGATTCCCATAATATTTCATCGGATCGTAGGATCCGATGGGATCCGATCGGATTCGGTATGGGATTCATTCACCTGGGAACCAACCTATCCGAAAACTGTTTCCTGCTGAGAAAGGAAACGCAATAAACGTGATTCGAAGAAACGATCGACTGAAAATACAGAATTGACGGAAAGGGAGATCCGAATACACCTAATTGGCGGAGAGAGCGATTCGATAAAACCTAACTGGTCTAAATTCCTGCTCAAAGTACCTGGCTCGTGTTTAATTCCTAGCGTGAAATCTTCATATTTTCTTTTGGCCTTTGACCCAAGCAAGCAAGCAAGCAAGCAAACAAACAAACGTATTCTAATTCGTTTGAACTTCCCTTCAATCGAGGGAATTAGTTAATAGTATGTTCTTTCATTCGAACTCACTTCATTCGTAGAAAAATATTAAGTAATAGTATTTTTATATCTGATTTGCTCATGCCTACCCAGGTCGAAGAATTCAGTGACCAGGAATCCGGTCCGGATTTTATATCGGATTCCGGGTCACTGGATTCCCAGTTACTTCCGATCGAATCTTGTAGGTATTAAGGCGACACGATAGGATCCAATTACTCACCTTCGTTCTGGGTAAATAGTTGCGTGAAAAGAGAGAATTATATTCTTGTTTCATACATAATTGGTACATTTTTAAATTTAATTCCTTTCACAAGAATAATAATCATTCATATTGATCCCTACCATGTTACGATAAACTCGCCCCATTTTTTGTAACAGGCTTCTAATCCGGTAACTTATATTACCTGATTCAAGTCGCACGAGCACAGATTCACATTAAAATTTTAGCATTAGTCTTTAAATTTTACTTCATTCCTTACATCAATGGAAAGATCAATTTCCCCTTAATTCAAAACTTCTCTAGCCCAAATAACTACATCGACAATGGAAAACGTTGATATTCTTCCCTTTTGATGCAATTTTCTACTTTTTATCAGAAACAATTCTTGAGAGCAGATGATAATAATTTTTGTACATAGTATTTTATTTTGTGTCAATAACTTCATAACGATAATGCAGAGTATTCTTCTCCTTCGGTATATTTTCGTATTACAGCTCACTCTGTTAATCAAAGCGAAAATTCATGCTTTTCATTTTACAACATATACCTTTTTTTATTTTAAAACATATATTTTTATATGCACAATGAATAATGCATGACGACATATACTGATAGGCTTTTGCCTTTTGATAGATAGTATTTTAAGTTATATCATTCAGTTCATACAGATCAGCATAGTTGTTCGTCATTCTACATATGCATTTGACAACTATTCAGTACCTTCATAAAGAAGAAACAAAATATGTTCGCGTTTTGTAACTGACTGTTCATCTTTTACATTATTCTAAAAGAAGAGACGTTGATATTATTTTCTCACAGATGCTTTTCCTATTCGAGATCACACTATCCATGTCCGTCAGAATTTCTATTCTTCGGTTTCCTCCATTTTTTATCCTATCTCAATCAAGATACAAGAACTAACAGAAATATTCTTTCTTTAATGAATTATTTTATTTCTTCTTACAGAGCTCATAAGGAATTATTGTGGGCTTTCTTTTATATAGTTTCCCAATTTCAGTGCTATGTATCATTAAGCAAAGTGATATGATATTCTTTTCACAAGTCACTTATTGTTCCAGAAAGTAGTCACTGACATAATATTCTTTGAGTGCAGAATTTTTTACTTCTCCCTGTTCGCCCCTACTAGCGTTGAATCATATTTTTCCTCTCAACGATGCAAGCAACAAAATTAGTCTCCTCGGGCTACAACTGATTTCCCCCCGGTAACATATATTTCTTAATCCCATAGAACAGATTACCAAACACTACACATCCCGACGTTAAACTTTACAAATTATCAACCGTTCAAAAAAAAAACTTTCCTTCCCCGAAAAATCTCGACCGAAAATTTGCGAATTCAGACTTCAGATTCGGATTCCCCGACCCAGATTCACTTTCGTCAACCCTCATGAAACATCAAACGTTTCACAGAAAAACACTTTCTATCTCGAAAAATCTCATAAAAATTTGTGAATTCTGAAATCAGATTCAGATTCCCCGACTACGATTTCCTTTCGTCAACCTTTATGATATATAAACCGTTTCTCAAAAAAACTTTTCCTTCCTCGAAAAAACTCAACTCAAAATTTCTGAAATCTGACTTCAGATTCGTATTTCCCTACCCCGCTTTACTTTTGTAAAGTTTCGTAGAAAAACTGCGAAAGTTTTTGATACGGTTACGAATAGGCGATGTTTTTTCGACCTGCCACAGACAGACAAACTATTTTTTCATATGACCCTCCTTACAGTCAAGGAATACGTCTCCAGAAATACATACAGTGAAACCTCTCTATAGTGGACACCTTTCGGACTTTCCAAAATTATCCACTATACAGAGGTGTCCTCTTTAGAGAGGTTAAGTCTTTTTTTAAATACTGCGATGAAACACAGACTTTTCAATGTGTGCGGGACTATGAGTAAGATAATTAAATTTACTGCACTTTTATCGATCTTTCGTTCATGATTATATTTTCACAAACAAAAAACAACAAAAACAGAAAAAATCAGCAATGAGAAAAATAGTCTGTAATAGAACTTTGTTGAACCGCTTTTGAATCAAGATAAATGTCAGTTAATTGCGATTCTAGATCAGATATAAGATTGTGTAATTGAGTTTGTTCGATAGAAGCAAAAAGATGAAGTTTTCTCATCATTTCGAGTGCTTCAGATAAATTTGGTGGTTGTTCTACTAAAGCTTCTTCTTCTTCTTCGTTATCATCTTCAGTAACTTGTATATAAGTTTTAAGATGTTCATTATCTTCCCATCATTAAATGTTGGAATACAGGAATCAATGTTCACTATAGAGAGGTATTTGGTATGAAAGGGAGTGAAATGAAAGTGTCCACAATAGGAGGTGTCCACTTAAGAGAGTGTCCACTCTGTAGAGGTTTAAATCCAGCAAAAGTGCTCCGTCGGACCTCAAAGTGTCCACTATAAGGAGGTGTCCACTATAGAGGAGTGTCCACTAAGGGAGGTTATACTGTATTACTCTTTTTCTCTTATATTCACTATGACTGAATTGGTAAACTTCGAGAACCTGATCCTTGATTAGTCAATTTTTGGGTCATCCAATTCTTCTTGGCCAAGTCATGGAGCTGATCAATTACTGCTCAGGATCGCAACTGAGATTAACTATCCTGAGTGGAATCGCGAAACAAAGAAATCTCATTGGCTGCTACGGCCACACCCGAAATATGATTGGTCGAAACAGTCTTGTGAAAATACCACTTTGGCTGAAGCCCCGACCGAAAATATTGGTCCCGGACGGAATCGCGGAGCAAACTAATCTGACAGGCTGCTACGGTCAAATCTCGAAATATGATTGGTCGAAACACCCTTGCCAAAATCCCTCTTTGACCGAAACCCCGACCGAAAATAACCTTCCTGGACGGAATCGTCGAGCAAACAAATCTGATTGGCTGTTACGCCCACACACAGAAATTTGATTGGTTGAAATCCGCGAGTAAAGAAAACTGATTGGTCGTAATTCGTTGCTGTAGGAGAACTGATTAGTAGAAGTTAGATCTCGAAGGAGCCTGTTTTTATTTTTTCTGAAATTGACCTTTGACCCTGACACAGACAGACACCCAGGAGGATCATTCCGACCGTCGGATCCGATCATACTTCTATCAGAGTTTATCTTATCCGACGAAATCCTATCGGATTCCTGGTTGCGATCCGAGATTTGGATCCCTAGTGCTGGATTTTATCGAATCCTACTATCGGAATCCGATTGGATTTCATCGTTTAATCAGACAGGCCTCTATTGTTGGGTTTAAATGCTAATTCGTACTCAAATAAGAAAATAGGTTTCTTCCGTCGGATCCGTTACTATTTCCACAACCCGGATTCCCATAATATTTCATCGGATCGTAGGATCCGATGGGATCCGATCGGATTTGGTATGCGATTCATTCACCTGGGCAAACTATTCTTTTTTCATATGACCCGCTTTTCAATCAAGGAAAAAACATTTGCCATTTTTGTTTTGCATAAGTTTACATGACCAAAATATTTTTTTGTTTGATTCTTAATATTAATAGGTTTCTTCATGCTTACATGTGTATTCAATGATTTCATGCTTGAATGCTTCGACTTTATTCTAATATTCACATCGAACAACAAACATAAATAATGGATACGGTGATCGGGGACAGTAAATACGTGACAATTGCATTATCTGAGCATAATAAATCATTGAATGAAGTAAATCAAAAGTGTTTAAATATGTGGACCATAGGCCAAACAAAAACTAAACCAACATCAGCCCAAATTCGTTCCATCGTTGAATTTATCATCTTCGCTCTGGCCCCTATGATACCACGTGAATAATGATGAAACTTTATTCAATAGTTGATTCGTTGTTTTTTCTCTTCTTTTCAAAGTGGTTCAATTATATATGGGTTATCGATATGCAGATAATTGTCCAGTTGATTGGCATATTCCATACTATTTAATTGTCTCGGGTATTGTTGGCATTGTTGTTATACTGCTTGTTATCATTCAAAGTCTTCTAACAGCTAAAATTTCTATCAAATATCACGAAAGAACACCAGCATTAGTTCCTGCTGTTAGTCTTTTTTGTGTTACATCCCTTACGACTGTACTTCTTCTATTCTTCTTTGTTTGGTTCATCACTGGATGCTACTGGGTATTTCGTTCTTGGAATGGGGTACAATATATTCAACCACAACATCTAGACTATTGTCATCCAGTCGTTTATCATTTTGCTTTTTGGTTACTTTTTATTTCGTTGATTTTTAAAATTCTATCCTTTTCTCAATCATGTGCGAAAGCTTGTATTGGAATAGTAACATTGACTAATATCAAAACATTACCGACTATCATGAAATACTGAACAGCTAGAGTTTTTATATCTGTGATTAACTTCTTGCATTCATTATCGTTCATGAATATATAACAAAGCAGTTACTATCCTCATCAATATAGTTAATGAAGGAACACATTTGAAAACTGAATAACAAATTTGTTCAATGAGATAATGATTCATACAGCTCACTAAGCGTGTGTCTACATTAAAATAATACACATTATTACTTATTTGAATAGGGTTTAAAAGTAGAACTGAATATTTTCTCTTGATTGATATCAAATATCTATGATTAATTGCATTGTGCACTCAGTTTATAGGCCAAGATGCAATATGAATAATGTGTAATAAACGGATTACACAACTGTAGAACGATCTATTTAAATGCAATAAATCTATAGAAATTAAATAGCCTCTAACAATGTGAGCATGACCAGCTAATTCATGCGAGCTTCTTTTCTTTAACGTTCCCCCGTTTAAAAGATATGAAATTCATTCATTATCATCCCAAGATTTACTCGATAGCTTCTATTTAATAATTGTAATTGAGTTGCTCATTCTGTCATTAACAAATCTACAATTTACGACATTAATAATTTCTCAAAATGTATGACAGATTCTTCTCATCCTTTATCAATTCACGCTGGAACCAAAAGTACCCAGGAACTTACTAATAAATCGAAAAATATTATATTCTATTGCCAAGATCATTATGTGTAAATGTTTGGAGTGGACAGTAAGAAATTCTTTCACGATCTTACACTATTTTTCTTCCCATTCACACAACAGAAAAACATCGACAACGACGAAACCAATTTACTTGATCTTGAATATTACGAAAAAGTGTACTTGCACAATGATGAAGCTTTTATTTTGACTAAAAAAATAAACAATATTATTATTCGATCCATAGATTTATCGAGTACTTACCTATTGTTGTTTACCTAGAGAACGAAGTAATAGAATAGAAAAAAATCAGCACCGGCGAAGAATACAGAATGTCAAGCATGTCTCTTCTAAGAATCAGTCTACATTCAATCCATTAGTTTCAAAGAAACCGTTCACTTTGTTTTTATAAATGTGACGTACACTGACTATCCTGTAAACTAGTCAGAATGGCCGTGCATACTATCGCCAACAAGAAACGTAAAAAGAAAGCAGAAAGATGCAACACATACATTTCAATCTCAGAAATGCATTAGTCGCCAAGATGCAAGTGAAAAAAATAAACGACCTTGATTGTCAATCGATGAAAAATAAAAAAGAAAAACAAACGAAAAGTATCGTGAAATATATAATACAGAACAGTTTACTGCGTATTTTTCTTTCTTTAAGTGACATAAGAATTGATTATCATTTGAAGCTAAAGTATTATATTGGACGCCATACTTCTACTGTCTACTTATATATAGAATTTTTGTAGTACAACAAGATGATGACAACTACTAATGAACAAAAAGCTACTGATGTGGGACTAACACTAACAGGAGCAGATCTTACCCATCCGGATGTATGTTCGAATTTACCATCAGTATCTGTACAGAATCGTCCTGACGATAAAACCAAAGCTCCACAAACAGTAGAAGTAAAAAATATTGCAGTCGAAGAAAAACAAAATTTAACCGCAACAAAAAAACGTAACAAGAATTCCGATGGTAAAAAGAAAACAACCGTAACTAGCATACTTTGCCGATCACCAATATTGATTGTTAGTCTTTTGCTGGGACCAATTATTCCAAGTAAGTAATGTAATTTTCATCGATTAATATTCTCATGTGATTACATTGAAAAATAGGATTTCATACTTGAATATTTCGAAACGAAGAGGGTTTCATAATATAGTTGTTATTGCTTTCTAACATTTGATACTAACAAGCTGGAAAATATTGACATTTATTTATATTTACAGTTGCTCAATTAGTGATCGGTCGCACTTATTCACAACAGTGTCCAATCGATTATCGTATTCCACATTATTTAGTCGTGGCAGGTGCTGTCGGTATCACTGCTAATATATTGAATATTATTATGAGTCTTCTGAAATTATATTTGAAATCAAAGTCAAATGGTGATGTAACTAGTTCGTCAAACATCGGAGCTAGCTGTGGCCTGTGCGGTCTTTCATTTGTTGTACTCTGTCTTCTCATTTTCCTCTTTGGCTGGTTTATTGCTGGTTATATTTGGATATTTAGTGTATGGAGTACAGTCCAATTTAGTAATACAGAAAATAGTGATACAAAAAAATCTCATTATTGTCATTCAACATTATATCGGTTTGCAATTATCATATTTTTTCTAAAAGTTTTATTTCTAGTAATGAGTTGCTGTTGTGCCTGTGTTCAAATACCTAGGCATATAAGCGACCAAAAAAAAAGTGTTGCTGTACCTGTGCCAACGACGGAACCATAATCAAAACTAGAAAATCTCATGACAACGAATGTTTTTCTTTTATTATAAAAATTGTAATTTTGATTGATAAAGATCATTTTTCACATTTTCCCCGTTACACTAGTAGAGAAAACATGTATCTGTTTTCACAATTTGATGAGCAGAAGAAGAAAAGAACTGTATGACGTTTGCCGTATTCATTTCATTCTAATGTCTCTATATAAAAGATAGTCAATCAAATGATTCGATATTGGTAGTTGTAAAATGATATTTCGTTGTGTGCTCAAATAAGTATTTACTGCTAATCGGCAAAAGAATTTTAGAGATAGTGGTTGACTTGTATGTAATGTTGAATAAAGATGAACGTCACCATTACGATTACTAGTAGCCATAGTTCGATCATCAGATGTTATTGTAACATAAAGAACGTTTCTTTCTATTTGTTCATATATTCTGTTTGATGATTGATTTAATACTAATGGAAACCAGCGTACTTTGCTAAAATACGAATTATTATTCTTTTTCCCTTTAACATTTATCCTAGACTCTTACTTATCATCACAAGAAGTTATTAAAAAATGATTCGATTTTGTAATACAAACAGATCGAACGAATGCTCCATTGTCACCACCAGCATAGATCTTCAATGGGATCGGAATTTGATGTGCAAAGGATTTAATCATTTCACCAGTGATTGTTGATCGTACACATACGCGTGTATCGTAAGAAGCGGTTATTAACAAGGCACTGAACTCACAAGTGAAAAAAAGGAAATTTCTTGTATAGCAAAAACATGATAATTTTAATTACCTATCGGATGAAAATGTACAATCAACGACACTATGTAAATGTCCTTCGAATTTGAATGATACTTTCCATGTTATTACATCGAAGAGTATTACAAAGTCATAGGGACCTACTGCACATAGAAGTGTTTCATCTGGAGACCATTTGACTGCATTGATAGCATGAGACCATTCGTTCAATGTTTTATACATATTGCCTGAAAATCAGAACGGAAAAAGAGCGGAGATCGAGACAGATGTCACTATAAAAGAATTTTAAATTAAAGGTAAAATATATACTGGTTGTTTATAAAATAAATAGGTAAATAAGTAAATAGATACAGAGACAAAACAAGTACTATACATAAATTTAAATCTGATTAGTTCAACAGAATTCTATCTCAAGTTACGATCAACGTTTCGTTTCAATTAAAAAGTTCTGATTGTCGAAATTTAAATAAGCAACTGAACCTTGTCATGTAACGTTTCAGGTTTCTTTTCATATTAAATGTAAATAAATGCCGTTTAAAAATAATGTATTCTTACAGATTTAGATCATTTCGGGAATATTTATTTCTAATGAAAAATCAATGCATAGTGTTTTCCTGTTCAGTACGAAACAACATTTTCGCAATAGTTCTCATATTAACAAAGTCTAAACATGATTTCTCGATGCTTATATGATAAATAATCAATAAGAAGTAAATATTAAATTTCTTACTATAACAGTTCCGATAAAATTTTTAAAAATCTCTACGATTATACCAATATTAATTCTGAATTCGATCAATCGACAGAAAAAAAACACAACAAACTCACATGCAAGTCACTACATGCTACTTCATATTTTCTAGTTCATAAGGTTATTTCTTACCATCATCAAGTAAATCCCACAGTTTAATTGTTGCATCATGTGAACATGATACTAATTGCATAGAACATGGCGTGATATCTAATCCGCATACAGCTAATCGATGATCTTTAAGTACTAATGTTAATTCTCGAGTGTCCATGTTCCAAATTTTTATCTTTCCATTTGCAAGACCTGCAGCTAGAAATAAATTTTTTGTTAAATCATAACGACGATTCACAACAGATGAATTGGATCGACGTCGCTCTAGTGATTCATATCGTAATTTTGATCTTGATGAAAATTTTTTATCGATTAATTTTGATTCTAATGCTTGCTGACCAAATGCCAATGACCATACTGCTGCAGTACAAGTGAATACACTATGTATCTGCAAGTCGTTATCTAACACATTTTTTTCATGCCAATTTGAACAACGAATAACAAGAACACAACATTGACCATCAAGCTCTTCTTTTGGTATTGCCAAATATTTCGAGCACGGTGAAAATGCTATTTTCCACACATTGTCATTCGAAAAAACAGGCGATGTACAATATTCTTGTAATAATTGATTCACAGGTAATAGACTTGGTTGTACTATTAAATAGAATGAAATCGTAAACTATCGATATATGAAAACGTACCTATTAAAGAAGTAGACATAATTCAAAGCAAGAGAACGGTTCTTAGTAAATAACAGAACAAAAATAATGTATTAGAAAAACATCTATAATGGAAAAAAAAGGAAAGTTCGTAAAATGCGAGACAAGTGACACCTTTCGACGAACAGAATCGAAAAAGAGTTATCTATTGCTTATTAGAAGCCTTTTTCTTTCGTCTTCGTATACTGTTTTAGTGAAAAAATATAGTCCATTTTTATTTCTAGATATCGTATCATTTTACGTCTGCTTAATATGCAACGATTATTTGTTCTTCTTTTGGTCGCTGTCATTACAAAAAGCTATAGTGATTCGGGTGATTTTCGTCCTCCGGCCGTACCGTTAATCGTATTCAGTCCTCATATATCGGGTGAGTCATACTTGTACTGCATGTAACATAAAATAAATAAATGAAATAAAAATTTTGCTACAGAACTGCTCGAACAAACCTTGCAATCGTACACTTTATATACCGATTTCATTGATTCAAAATGTTCTCCATTGCGTTTTTCATCATTATTAATATCTGACATACAGGCTAAAAATATACACTAAATTTATGTAGTAGATCAAGTGTAATTTATATCATCAGTAGTCTTTTACGATTGTGTAATAAACTTTGTTATCTGTTCTTTTCAAGAGTTACTTGAGTCATGATAGCTTCATTCTCACTAACTAATAAAAATCAATTTCGAAACAAAAGAGAAAGAATTAGTCTGACGATATCCAACTAGACAGATGCCGCATGAATCCATAATGACATGACTGATCTGTCCTCCCTTGTCCACTGATTATATGATATTAAATGAATATTAGTGAATATACTTGTTCTTGAGAGTCAAACAAAAAAAGACACAAAATATTCTTGCAAATTATTATGAGTTTTTTCGTGTCAAAGAATCTTAAATCAATAGGCATCAATGAAATATATTCACCTAAACCAAATTTTCAAAGATAATTAAATGTACCTATCTGTAAGAATGCTGTATTTTCATCTTTTGTATACATTCAACTAAAGATAATAAAAGACTATAGACAGAAAGGATCAACACTCTCAACGAGACACATATAGATTCTTATTTTAAGAATTTGGTTTTTATGACCAACGACAGTATAAAGGAAAAAAATAATAAAAGAACACATTCTTTCATTCAACAACGGATGTATCAAGTTTCAATGTTTTCAAATATATATTGTCTGTAATTTATCATAATGAATAGTTTGGTCGTTTTCGGATAATCTAACCGATTCTGATACTGTTCATTGGAGTGGATCACCATTGGCATTTCATGGTTTAATCGATATTGATAATTCTCAAACGTACCGTTTTCTTGGTACTCAACCATCTAATATTCCACCTTTGATACAAACAAGTGTAGTTGTACAACCATGGCGTACAATCTATACATTTTCAACACCAACAAATACAGTTGAACTTGTTCTAAAATTTAGTCAACCGACATCAATTGAAGAGCCTTATACGTATATTACATTTGATGTTCGTACGCTTGATCAAAAAAATCATAATGTTCGAATTTATTTCGAAGAAGGTCCTATGCTGGGTATTAATGATAAAAATGAAAAGATTGATTGGAATCGAATCGATGGAGATATTACCGTGCTGACAATGCATGCTTACAATCAAATTCCATTTGATATACGTGGTGATTCAGCACGAAATAATTGGGGTTATGCTCATTTAATAAGTTCGAATAAAACAACAACAAGTGGTTATCAAGGCTTTGGAGATAATCTACGACAAGCATTTGCCAATCATCAAACAATGCCCAATGATGATACACGAAAACCACGTCACGCTGATGATCAATCACCTTCATCAGCATTTATAATTAATTTAAATCAAGTTTCATCGACAATAGTATCATCATATTTAATATTTCTGTTTGATGATGCTTATTCAATGTTGTATTTTGGAGATTGGCAAATACCATGTTGGCGTGCTGAACTAAATAATGATGTCACTCTACTTATCAATGAAGCCGTTTCATACTATCAATCGAATATGGGTGACATAACAGATTCCAATGAATTATTAATAACATTATTAACCAATACAGGTGGAGTACAATATTCATTACTTGGTTCACTTGTAACACGACAAATCACAGGTGCATTAACACGAACATGGTCCAACACACATAATAATTCACAATTATATATGAAAGAAATTTCATCCGATGGTGATGTTAGTACAGTCGATGTAATATTTCCATCGTCACCATTTTTTCTTTGGATACATCCTGAAATGTTACGTGATGTTCTCATACCGATACTTGCTTATGCCAATAATGAAACAAGTATTTATTATAATCTACCATGGGCACCTCATCATTTGTAAGTAGAATAAAGAAACACTATGAACGAAATAAGATCAAGAAAGATTGTTGATGTTCTATCCATATGAGAAACCCCTCATCATTGACATTGCTGACTATTAATCACATATGCAAGACTAATAATATCTAAATACAATTGATGAAGTACTAGTAATTTATTTCTTTTCTGAGAAGATTAATGAAGAAATACTTTACAAAGTAGATCATCGAAAGATTAGCTAAAACAGTCAAATCGTATTTCATACTTTGCTTGTGATCCAATAGATATTATTTAAATAGTAAAAAAACAATCTAGGACTATGTTTTTTTTAGAGGAACATGGTCAGTTTGTGATATCTTACCAGAGGAACAAGAACAAATGCCTATGGAAGAATCGGCAAATATGCTATTAATGCTTGCCGGTATTGTTCAAAGAATTCAAAAGTATGACTTTCTTCAACCTTATTGGAGTGTCTTGGAAATTTGGGCACAGTATCTCAATAGTACATTACCTGATCCAGGAAATCAACTTTGTACTGATGACTTTGTATGTAAACGTCGTTGATATGTAAAAATTAAAAGTACTAATTAGTAAAAGCACTTTTTTAATATAGGAAGGACCGTCACCACATAATGTTAATCTAGCACTGAAAGGCATTTTAGGCTTAGGTGCCTATGCACTTATTTTGAATTCTACTGGTCAAACGCAAAGTGCTACAATGTACATGAATCAAGCACAACAACATGGTATGAAAATAACAAGAAAAATAAGAGCTCTCTCGTATCTAAATCTTTCTCTATTTATTAAAATAGCTGATTATTGGATGAAAACTGCACGTGATGATGACAATTATCGTCTTCAATACGATTTACCACACACTTGGTCACAAAAATATAATCTTATATATCAATCCATTTTATCTCTTCATCTATTTCCATCGGATGTTGCTAAACTTGAATCAAGTTACTACGTCACAAAGATGCATGATTTTGGTATTCCACTTGATTCTCGTTCAACATTAACGAAAGTCGATTGGACATCATGGGTAGCTGCATTTAGCAGTAGTGCAGAACAACAAAATGATATTATCAGTAAATTATATAAATTTGCAAATGAATCACCTGATCGTGTACCATTAAGTGATTTCTACGATGTGTCAAATGGTCATGTATTAGGTTTTCGTGCACGACCAGTTTTGGGTGGAATATTCGTTAGAGTCTTATTAGAAAGTCCACTTGTAGAAAATATTTATATTCAATCGACAAGACCTTCACAACGTCATGGACGAGTAAATAAATGTGATATATTTTGATTAATTGTCAACTAAATTTTATTGACAAACAATTGATTTATTGATTTACATTTAACTATGAGAGAACAAGTTTTACTGTGATTAGATTATTGTGAAATAGAATATTTTTTTTAATACTATACGTTAATTAATTTATATTGCTTTAAAGATTTACTTTCTTCAGGTTCACGAATAAATATTGATAAATAAATTCAATCTGTGTTGAACAGTGACCTAATGGAGTTCATATTATCGGATTGATAATCTTTCATTCGTAGATCATTTCCTAAACGTTGATTATGAGAGACAATAATACAAGTTGCGAAACTTGAAGCACAAATATTTGAATGACCAAAGTATCGCCAACTAAAATACATAAAACAAAAATTCTATCCATAGATAAGATAAGAGCACTGAATGTATTCAAGTATTCAATTTTTTACTCTTCAACACTATCAGTGTCTAAGTATCTTTAATTTCGATCATTATTGCAACGTTCTGAAACCGTCCGGAGAGACTGCAAGGATGTATAAGAAAAAACTTTGGAGTTCGGGGTGCTTTTAGTTTTTAACAACATACGAACGTTTAGATAATGGATCTTCTAACTATAGAATGCGAAGTTTTTTTTTCTTCCACAGTATGAATGATTTCGATGGCAGAAGCAATTAGAAAATATTTTAAAATTTCACCAAAATCTAGATCTTTTTTTCGAAAAAAATCTGGAAAGTATACTTCACTTGTTTCATTATGTTATGTACTATCTATAAATAGTCTTGACCAATTTGGAGTAGTTTCTAAGAATTTTTTTTCAATTGAGATTGACATTCTTGTTAGGTTATTATTCTAGGTTTTATTAACGTATCATCCTACTTGCAACGTTGCTAGGGCTCATCAGATGCTATTTCACTATTGACAGCATTGTTTGAACTCTCATCTTGTTAATGATGTCTATTCTGAGAAAATTGTAGAGTATCATAAAAGTCATATTACTAATTGTCACTTGAATATAATAATCATATGTTCGAAACATTATCTGGCAACCTGCGACACCTTTCGAACATTTTACTCGACGGGTCATAATTTACAATGAATAGAGTATGGACTGATGCGATGGATTTCACTTTCTTTGATATTAATGTAAACTCATTTTCAGCGATGGCTTGACAGAAGATTCTCATGGATGTATATTTTGCTTTTCACATTCATAGTAGAGTTTCCACTCCTTTTTATGACCAAAGATGAATTAGTCTTTCAGCGCCATACTTGAGTATAGAATGTTCTCTCTTTTTGCAGTATTTTGAAAGTCATCACTTCAGTTGCAGATGTTAAATGCTTCAGGTCATCTTAGTTCTTTTCAAATTTTGCCCAAGATAACATATCAAATATTACCCGATCTATTCTATGCTTATGAGAAAAAAAGATGTGTAAGACTTCAGTAAGGAGTACCGAACGAATTTCCTATTAATATTTTATTCTGTGCAATTATCGAATTTTCTTGTTTTAAAAGAAAGAAGAAAATTATTGATGATTCAAACATTTGCATCATGTTTACAAAATACAAGCAAGCAAATATTTTCTTTTCTCATTTTAGATCTACGATGACTAACTCAAAAAAGAATGGTGGTCAAAAAACGAAACGATCATATTATGGCTATATCTTTTGTACTTTTATAATTGCTCTCACGAGCATTTTGATACAAACACGTAATGCACCACCGGTTAAGCAATATCTTTCAAAAGAAATATCCTCAAAAAAACCATACGAAACATTTGAAGAGTTCTATCCGTTTTATCTTACTGAACATAGTCAACAATCAACTCGACTCTGGCATTATGTCGGTACAACTCTTGTTATTATAGATGTTTTAATAAATCCAATTCTATTACTTCCAATATCAGCTGGTGGTCTAGCTGCTTATTCTGTAATACCATTCTTTCGTCATTTATCGAATGGTCTATATGAAGCAATAGTATTTATGGTAATTTATCTTATTGGAAGTAAATTATTAACACGTTCATTTAAGAAAACTTTGGTACCACTTTTTCTTGGATATGGTTTTGCATGGATAGGTCATTTCGCTTTTGAAAATAACAAACCAGCATCATTTGTCTATCCAGCCTTTAGTCTAATGGGTGATTTTCGTATGATGTATGATGCGATTCGAGGACAGTTTTTTTAATTTTTCATAATAAATATAAAACAAATCGGTGCTAAATTTGTATTTTTTTTTACTTGAATAATAATAATAATAATAATAATAACAAAACAATGCGTTTATAATTTGCAGATAGAAAGAAATGAATTTATCAACTAATGATCTATCATTTTTAAGTGATCGGTGAGAGAGCAAGAGAGATATATCTAGTTTTGGAATATTCTTGTTTGTTTGTTTGTTCTTTTTTTGCTATGAACGCTAGTTCTCGACAACGATCTATGATAGCAACTGGTTTTCAGTTATCATCATCATCAGCTAATTCACCATTTGAACAATATTCCTCCAAATTACCGGCATCTGTTCGTGGAGCACTCAATCATACAGCAGGTTGTATACTAATATTGAAATCGATGTTGTTGGACAGACAATATTTGTATCTATACTTTCTTGCTAATTATGAAAATTCTGAATCAATCATTTCAACTGTCTAAATGATTATTTTTTTGCCATGCCAATAGAGTTAATTTGAAGCGAATAACTTTATTTAAATGTAGAAACTGAATTTAGAATTGCAAAGAATCTAGTACGTTTATTTACCAATAAACGATTCTACAACTAGTCTTATGTTGAGTTCGATAATGATGATACATAGTTCTTGACAAGAGTACGATTAGTTTCAAAGGTAGGTGAACACAAATAGATTGTTGATCTTGTCTATTAAGATTCATGGAAACTTAGCAGTATCATTCATTGGAACCGCTAAAAATTCGCAATTTTTTATGCCAATTATCTCCTGGCAGACGTTAATAATCGTTCGAGTGAAATATTGTATACAAAAAAGCAAGTTCTTTGCATATGATCAAAAGTGATTGAAAACGTTTTTCAGAAGAAACCATAGTAACGAGTTGATTTTTACAGGGTTCAACAGGTAGATAGATGCATCAAGTAATTAAATCAATATACTATCAACGAAATCCTTTTGATTGAAATATTGTGTTTTGACAATGTCGCGCTTGACCGGATGATTTAATTGAAATATCCTAAACTTCGAAAACAAAAGATCGTAAACACAAATACTTTTTCAGATCTCCTGATTTGTCTACGTAAATAGTTAATGAATATGATTTTATTTATCTATTTCCTAGATATTTCATCGTTAAGTGCTCGCTTTTCACGTAATGGTTATTGCTGGCTCGTCTCAGGTCAAACAGCCTATGTTTGGCTGGCTTCCAGCTCGAATCGTATAACTGTAAATGAAGGAATTTTTTTCTTTTCTTATCTTTAATTTTTATTGAAACCTCAACTGAAATCATAATTTTATATGTCAGGATGTTGTTATTCATCAAGAACTAAAACTACCTGAATGTGCACTTGGACAACAAGCAAATCTATTGGAATTATTTTCTTTGAACGCTGATGATGGCGACTGTTGTTCATGTTTAGTCATAACATGTGATGGTTATGCTCGTTATTGGCGAACAATTGTACGACCCAATGATTATTATGATGTCAAACTTGAATTTGATCAAATTGAACTCTTATGTCACTTTAAAGTAATAATGAAAAAATATAATGATGTTCTATCTTGACTCAAACTACTTTCAGGATGATATTTGCGTTTGTGGTTCTTATTCAGGAAGATTATATACCATTCCATGCAATGCATTATGTAATAAGGTAGAGCCTATAAGCGAAGCAGGATTTCCGTATTTTTAATGAACATATGAGCATAGGCTTATGTTCGTCCATCATCATCATCATTACTTTCATCGATTGGTTTTGGTTTAAAATCAATGTTGTTTGGTACAAGTCGTCAAATGAAAGATAATGAAATTCTTCGTTGTCTTCATTCATTAAAGAATGATACATCGACACAAACGACAACATCAATGAATGTAGATTTAATATCATTAACCGATAAGCATTTATATTTTTGGTATCTAGCAGAAAATGAAATTCAAGTAAACCTTGCTCATTTTTAATTCTTGAATAAATAACGATATTTTTTTTTGTCTTCTTGTTATCAATAGCTTATACATTCACTTGATCTTCAGGAAATGTTTTCTAGTGAAGCCATGAAAGATCAAGTTTGTATTATTCTTATTTTACTTTTGAATGAGGATAGAAAATGGTTTTAATTTAGAAGTCCATTGAGAATCATCGACATGTTTCTTGTATTTCATTAAGTGTTACACAGTATGTCGTACAAGATTTATCTTGAAAATATATCATTGAGAAATTATTCTTTTCTTCTTAGAGAAACAATTTACGTACTAGCTATTCATCATGGTACACAAGATTATCGATTAATGCTAGGTAACATAAATGAAATAAAAATATTATTTTCATGATCGAGTGAATTCATGTTATTTTTCAATTAGGCATATTTTCATTAAATTATTCGGGTGTTCAACTTGTGTCATTTACTTTCCTCACCAATCATCTTAATATTCGTGTAAGTATAGATTTTTGTGATTTTAAATATATTTCAAAATAACGTTTTTTAGTGTAGTTGATGAAAGTACTGAAAAATTCATTTTTCAGGTTTCATTTAAAATAGAATTTATTTAGTTTCTCATAGATAAATTCCGTTTTCTGCAATTGAACATATTGCAAATCCATGGGAGAAAAATTACGTTCAAAGATTCCTGAACGGGTTTTATTCCATACCATCTTATCGGGTGACTGCTGAAGTAAAAGATGTTTTCACACAGCAATACCTAATATCAAACGCGGTCAAGCGCGACAAGGTTTTCTGACTCTGAGGAGGTACGTGTGACAGTACAACAGTAACATATCGAATTTTTTCTAAATACTGACTAACGAAGAATTCGATACATAAATGCTTTTCTTTTCCTAGATATTAAATACCTCCCGAAAGATTTGTGATATTTATGTTAACTGCGTGCAGTTCCTGTTCACTTCAGAAGTCACTGTTCTCTTTTTCGTTGACGCAAAGATACTTCCTTGCATTAATATCGTTGACTAATTCTATAGCACTGATTTGATTAAATTCATAAATTATCGAGATTTTTCTTTTTCAAAAATAGGCAATCGCCACCAATGAAACTCAGAAATATCGTTTAATCGAAAGTAAAAGAAGATTTTCTCTTTTGAATTTTTTAGTTGGATGAAATAATTGTCAAACCCAGTGTAAGAATATTTGCTGTGCCAAATCAACCAGCAGTGTTGGTCCATACGAAAAAAGATACTTTTATTTATACTGGTAAGATAGCTTTTGTTTATATATTAATAATTCTATTTCCTTGCTCTTCTGAATCGATAGGTCCTGATTATTCAGTTCTTCTTCGTTCTAATTTTTCAAATTTGAGTGAAACAATATTAGGCAGTGGTTTATGTGCACAACGCTTACTTCTATTTTGTCATGTACAAGGTTTAATAACACCTCGAGCGCAAGATTTAATGACAACGTAAATAATACATAGATATATTTCGTTTGCACAAGAAAATATTGCTCGTCATTCTTTTTAGATTACTTTCGAAAACAACTGACAATAATCCGTATCAACCAATGATTAATTCATTTCATGCATTCCTTATTCGAAATGATCCTGTAAACATTCTTTTTTTTGTTGTTACATAGAACAGAAGAAGTTATCATTATTTTTTTTTCTATCATAGGGTGGTGCTGTTGAATTATTTCGATGTTTCTTAAATGCGATTGATACCAGTCAATTAGATGATATTGTTGTACAATTTGGCATGTTTATTATTGATGATCCATCTTTACAGGGTTAGAGAAAAACAAAAGTTAGGTATCAATGAATTCTGGGTTTTCTTACTATATTTAGAAACAAACGATTTAACAAGACAATTGGAAAAGAAAAACGATATTTTCAATTATTATTTTTCATTTCTTAAATTAGTTAATGTGTGGAATAAAGTAAGAAGGAGATGATTTCACAATTTTCATATCAAATATATTATGTTTTCCTTCAACAATACAGAAATCGAACATGTTTACAATGAAAAAAATATTTCCGATTGAAACATGAATTGAATTTCATACTAAGAATCGTTTCCATACTTGTATAGGCATATCATAGTGAAGTAAGAATGAATGTTCATCCTTTCATTCTAAGTGATTTCATTTCTTACTATTACTTATTGAATGTAGTTAGTCTTGACATGGCACGGATACTTGTGATTATTCGATAATTGATAGAAGATGCTTTTAATAGTACGGATTCGATCATCAGAATACGATGAGTATTAGAAAACTTTATCATGTTCTCTATCAGGAACGATGCTAGTGGTTCAACACAGTTGAAAAGCTAATTTCTTAAACTTGATATACGCTTTTCTAAAAAAACGAAGTCAACATCCGTGTGTTTGACGTGAAAAAATCACATTATTTATATGTTGGAAGACAACAACATCTTCAAATTCGTTACTATGAATAAGAAGAATGAAACAGTTAGTTACTATCGATTCAGATTCTATCATACTTCAAAACTACATGCAATTAATTCATGCGCCTATTATTTCCATGAATTGTTTTATGTTTGAAGTTTTCCTGGATGTTTCAGTTCAAAATCAATGGATTCATTAGGTCCTGTTAATGATTAATCAAATAGTTAATAATCTTTTTTTTAGCTTCATGTTACACATTTTAATAATGGAATTCATCATACAAAACAAGTTTTACAGCAGTTCGGTGAGAAATTACAATGTGCTAAAGCTTTCGCTCAAGCCAGCCAGTTTGTTCTTCTAATATTTTTAAAATTCATGTCTTCGAACTTGTCTTTTAATTTTAGACAATCACTTTATTTACAAGCAGCATTTCGGTCAACGTCTCGTTATAATCAAGTAGAAAATCGAATATTATGTAAAATAAAATATTTTTCATTATATAAATTTTTAGATTTCTCATATATCTGAAGTATTAACAACAATTATCGTTGGTGTTATTGAAGCAAGTCGTACAATAGAAATTCAATCTTATGAAGAAGCAACCCGTTTGCTACTTATTGCATTTGATAGTATACAAAAATATCGTCAAGAACATGAACAAGAATCAGCTATATCATCAAATCCAATCGACGATGAAAATTTCACACAGTCAATGATTTGCCAACCATGGATTTTATACGAACATAATCTTACTGATTCATACGTTCTACATGTAAGTTGTATTTCAAGACATGTCTTTCGTGAAGTTCAATGATTATTGTACGTTGATGATATTTGAATACATACATACATCAAATGAATAATTCATTTTCATATGAATTTTTCAAATTTTATCAATAGATTAGGACAAAGTCTCAAAGTACTGACACAAATATAGAATGTTGAAGAAAATTTAATAGCTTCACTTGAATAATATGTCTTTTAACATAGAACAATATAGACTGACGATTCGAAAGAAGTTAGGTTATTTATGGATTCTATTTTGTTTTACTTCTCTGAATAAAATTAATGCAACTTACTCTGACAATAAAATTTCTCAATTCATTTTCCTACATACGCTATCATGATTACTAAATAGACGAGCAATATCATATGTAATTAAATCGAGCCCAGTCGAATAAAATTTTCTTAGACAAATCGCACAATTCTTTTCACTATACAGATCATTCGAAATATTTTACTCATTGTGATACGAGAGTACGAGTGTTTAGATGTAGATAAGAGTATCATCAATTGAGAACGTATTCATTCGTTGAATTTTGTGTTGTCTCTCGAAGATTAAGTATAGAAGTTTTCTTTATGTCAGTTGTAGCTATTTTACGATGTACAATCTTCTAGTGAATTCTTTGTTTTTTCTAAATAAAATTCTTATTCGAATAAATAATTTCATCTTCTTTAGTGTACTCAACATTTTGAACAAGCCTTAGAACTATGTGAATCACGTGAAGTACGCGAACGGTTAATAAGCATGATATGTCGTCTTATTTATCATATTCTTGATGAATATCGACTTTACATATGTGATCTTTATTCAGACAATGATGTAAACAATGATGTTGAGCAACGACCATGGATTAACTATAAACAAAAACGAAGTTTATTAATAAAGTCATTTAGTAATAACAATTGTTGTCTATGTGTAATAGTTTTAATTCAATTAATATTTATTTTGTTTTTAGTTAAATTACATGAATTTACTAAAGGTAAACAATTAGCCGAAGAATTCGAAGATTATCAAGCATTAATTGAAATATGTGATGACTTGAAAGATGTTAAACAATTAAGAAATTACATTGATCAATATGGAGATAAAGTAACTTATTTTGTTTTTTTTCGTTTTTTCAGAAAAGATTCTAATCATATAATTTACATGTTTTAGTTCATGACTATATTTGATGAATATTTACGATCTAAATCAGCATTATCTGTTTTATTTCAAGAAGAATATTTCGATTTGAAATCAGTTCAACGTTATTTAAAATCAAAACCAGAATATGCTTGGATGGTTGATATTAAAAATCGAGATTTTGAACATGTAAACTAGAATTTCGTTTCTAGTTTTAATAAAATTTTAATATTTATATCATTAACATAGGCTTCGTTATCATCGTTACAACAAGTAGCTGAAACAATTGGTAAACGTCAAGTAAGATATCTATATTTAATGCTTGATTTCATATGTTTGATCTGTTTTTCTGTTCAAATAGACTCTATTGGCTGTGAGTAAATTTGCATTATTAGCCAGTAGCCATCATGAAATACGAAATTCTGAAGCTATTAAATTACGTTTACGTTTTATTGAAAATGAAGAAGCTCTTTGTCAACAAAGACTTGACCTTTTATCAAACGTAAGATGACGTCAAAATTATTGTTAATGAATCGAATGATATAATGTGTTTTCTAGCTCGATGAATCTGAACGATTGAAACAACCTCTTATTTGTGCTAAAGATATGATTAAGGTAGATGTATTTCAAATAGCAACATAACCACACATTTTCATTCGAACTTGTCCTATTCTAGAATTTAATATTAAAGAAAAATACATCACAATCATTGCTTCAACGCTATTGTAGTGCTTTGAAAATACTCTCTCAAATGGAGGTATGATATATAAACAAAATCGAATTCTTATTTTTCACTTGGGCAAAATTGTAAATAGATACATAGATCTACCGAAAGAGAAAGATTCCTCTAATAGAGTTACCATAATCTATTTCATACGTTTTCATTGTACTTATCTAATACATACTGTGTGTATTATTATTAAATTACTATTTTATAAAGCATAGAATTTCTACTAGATAAGTAGTTCAAATTTTTTAAACATTTTCTCCATGTTCCAGACGAAAACTCATAATGAAATGGAAAAATCTCGATTTTGAGACTATCAGAATAAAATATACGCAGATTTTCCGTTAATTTAAATTCTTACTACACTCATATTTTCACTATTTTTTCTGTCAACTTTGTAAAAAATGGAATGATTGTTATGATCATAGTCGTTCATCTGATTATAAAAATTTTCCAAATAACAGCCAAAATAATCATTTGTAACTAAATTCATGCGACGAATTTACTAGAGACTATCGACGTGGCACTTCTAAACAGAACTAGTATTCATTTATTATTTTCGGATGTCTCTTCGTTCGATTTCAGCAACATGTGAAAATCCATTATATTGAATTTGTCATTGCAACTGACGCGAGTTCAAATACACAACTAATGCAGGAATCCAATAGTTTCAAAGAAGTATCATAAGATAATATTGATGTATGCCTTAGGAACAGATAGACAAAGGGTAGTGTTGATTGATTGTGGAACATTTTTCTTACATAAAACATGCAAGTTCCTATTAATGTACTAGGTTACTTTTATTTTTAATAAGAACAAATGTATGAATAATATCGACAAAATAAAAATGCATATTTTTGTGAGAAATCAGTATAAACTACCGGATGCAGAAATTTAAACTTTTATTTTTCTTTACCACCCACAAGAGCGTCTCAGATTCCAGAACATCCTTTTTTTGAACCTGTGAGACTCTACTTAGATCTTAATGAGTGTAGAAACAAAACTTCAGAATATTTTCATTGAGAATGACTAATTTTCAATCGGAAATATTGTAGAGATAACATGAAACTTCATCTTTCATAATAATAAGATTCCACGATGTTGATATTTTAACTAACAATCAGTACAGTAAGTCTCTACAATTATGAGTTCATATGGAAACAATCAGATTCTCTCGTTGAAATAATTAAAGATAAAAGTTTTGCAGCTCTCAACGACGTGGTATTCCATTTGTGTAACTGTTCAACTACAATATTATACTATCGATTAGATTAGATATCGTTACGAGATGTCCTAAGAAATATTTCAATGAATCTTAAAAATGAGAGATAATTAGGGGTACTGTTTTCTTGCCAACATTTTCTCAAAGCTACAATTAAACGATTGAGCATATTGTGTCATAAGAATGTCTCTTTATTTTAATAGACGAATCCAGATTTTGATCAACTTCGTTTATTTGTATTTGCTCAAGCAATTCTAGTTGATCCTCTTAAACCTATAGGCAATTCAGCAGATCCATTATCATGTAATGCTAAAACACTTTTTAGTCAATTATTTGATTATATTAAACGTAAGTTCTAACATAAAAATACAAATGTTTTTATTTGTCTGTTATCTCTTATGTATTTAAAAACGTATATTCTAGAAGAAAATCTTGATAAATGCAATATAATTCCATCACGTGAAAAACTTCAATCATCGAATGAACTTGTTTCGTATCAAAACAATCATGATTTTCAACAAGCTCTTTCAGCAATCTATTCATCATTATTAACTAGATAAGTTCTTCTTGTATAAAATGATAAACACATAAAACAAATGTTCGTTTTTTTCCTGAGAAAAATAAAATAAAATAAAATAAATAAATACATTTATGTAATTATACATATATAGATACATATTCATGTAAACATATCTTCGAATAGTCAATAGCCATATTTGATACTTTTAAAATTCGTAAAAAATGCAGCTACAAAGTCGCAAACCATTGTACCTGTACCAAATATACCAAGAAATGAACCAATACTTGTTGTTGTTTGAAATAAATCAAATATTCCGATTTCACCTGTAACTGAAACAATTATATGTAAATTATATATTGTTGTATGTACACGATGAAGTTCAGTATCGTTGGGTTGAAAAAAATATTGTGATGTAAGAAAATTTGAACCTGGATCATAAGGATTGCTTTTGTATGGTGTTATGTCTAAACGTTGAAATTCATAGTATGGTTCACAATTTTCAATGCTTATGTCAAGGTTACATTTCCATGATATTTTTATTTCAACCAATGAACCATAATAGAACATAGATTCATATTCGTCAGGATTAGCTTCAGTCATTTGTAAAATTTTTAATACGCGAAATTTCGGACATAATGGATGATATTTTGGATCGAATTCACATGTATCAATATAAGCTTTTGTTATTTTATTTGATATAAGATTATCTCGTACGAGACCAAGTTGAGGAAATTCAACGAAATTTTTAATAAATAAAATATAATCGAGTGCTCGATAATTTCTTTTCACGTTTATTTTTGGTAATCTAAACCAGCATAGTTGTGATTTTTCAGTGATTGATTCATTTTCATATTCATAGCGATATAGAGGTGGTAAAATACAGCGTGATTGTTCGGAACATTTGTGTAGTCTTGCTGAATTCAATGATGTATAATTCTCTCGATGTTTTCCTATCATCCTATTGTCACAATATCTTAATACATGTTGGATTTCGATTGTACGAGTTGTGATTGATACGGCAGAATTTTCTGTTGCCGGTGTTATAAAATCGTTTACATCGTATGCTGATTGTGCACAATGATGTTTTCTTAAGAAATATACTCTAGATGAATTCACGGAACAATACGACGATGGTTTTACTTTGATTGTTACAGCTGATATGGGTGAGCGATCAAATATTTGATATGAATTTCGTTGACACATTAAATATATGCAACTAATAGCAAGAGAAAATTTAACAATTAAAGATAAAGTTGCAATCCATTTCGATTCAAAACGTACGATTTTCGGAGCTTCAAAGAAAAATAAAACATAGGAAATATTCTATGATTTAATCGAGATATTTTCAAAATGTTGTATTTTCAATCGATGACTATACAGAATGAACGATAATTTCAGTTTAAACAAAAAAGTAGAAAAGTATCGAAAATTTGAAAAGAAGCTTTATTAAATTATAACGCAAGAATTACTTTATTTTTAATTTCGAAGAATAGGATTTAACGTGACAATTATGAAGTCAACATATCAATAGTTGTGAACATTGTGATCCTGATTTTGTCTCATCGTTGAGCGTAGTTTAGAGGATGCCATCTATAGGCAAAACGAATGTTTGACTTTCGATATATTTCTTTTTCAATTGACATCGAAGAAATTAAATTAAGAACAAAAAACGAAAGATCAAATTTAATACTCATAACAGTCTTCAAAGAATATTAGCTCGAGGTTTTAAGTTTCAAATTTAATTTCGTCATATAATGGAAAATATGAGTGAATGTTGCCTTCAGTCGATGGATAAAAACTTCTTTCCGAATAGATTTATTACTTATTTTGTTTTTTTTCACTCGTGATATACATTGTCCAGTATTTGACAATAGAAATGATTCTATACTAACTTTTCTTTATACTGAAAAATATGATCAATACTGTAGGAATAATTATACGATTCATTATTCATTTCCAACATAGCATTACTACAATGATGGATAATATGAATACTGAAAATCTAGCACATTATATCCTGTGAACTATTTACATACTTAGATTAAACTCGTTAATATCTACAAGAATAAATATTTAACTATGAAAATGTTGAAATATTTCCTTTGAAATAACATTTACCAAAAGTCATTAGAATCAACATGGCAATGTGTGCAGTGATTATTTTAATAGAACCAGCATTTTTTTTCTCTACGAAACTAATGTTTCTTTTGCTCTAACAGTAATCATTGAAATAGAATTTGTTAAAACGTAGACATACATACAGTGTAATAGCACACATGATTACAGTTTTATATCTGAATGTACTTAGTCCCATAGTTAATCTTCAGAAATCTCGATTAGATTAAGAGAAAAAAGTAACTTGTGTAAAAAAACTACGAACGCAATATGTCATGCTAATTCTCTTTTTTTTTTGTTTTTTCTTTTAAATAGGAATATTCTCGTACAAACTAATAATTTCAATTCATTTATGTGTGGGTACCATGAGAAAGAAAATCTGTTCAACATATTTTGCATATATTTTCTACTTACTATCATAGTGTGTAACACTTTGAAAGATATGCTTCAATCGAGATGTTAAACAGTGTTGTTCTCTTGTCGATGCTGAAGATGAATCACGTCGAGAATTCATGTCAATAGGTATAAATGTTTGTCTAGTTTATATATATCATTTCCGCAATATATACTCTTCATTATAAAACATAATGAAATGGAGACGAAGGCAAGAAAAGAGCATTAGAGAAATCAGACATGCTTGAAAAAAGTTTTTTCTCATCATCGAGAAAAGAATGCTTTCAATATCCAATACGACGATAGATTCTCGCTTACTCCTAATGCGCGATTCCTTTCTTTTTCTTTTTCTGTTTCTCTCTCCACACACATTATAGTGCATGGAAGCGAGCTTTGATAATGTGATTTACATCTATGAAATAGGCGAAAACAAGAAACGACTCAGACACTTGTAGATTGCCGACAGCGAAAAGAACGAAAACGATAATTGATCACGCGTCAAAAACTATTACAGATTCAAAAATATATATGTATATATAGAGAGAAAGTGCATTTGGGAACAGTCACGAAATTCTCCTTCTCTTAGTTTTTCTTTAAGCACGGCAACTAATTCTTGATATGACAAAAAGTGAAGATAAGAAAAACAGAAAAATTAACAATTATTTTTATACAACTATAATTAATCTCGTGAAGAAACGGTGGAAAGACAGATAACAAGCGACGAGAATAGGATAAATACATTAATCAAGTGTAACATCTTGACGTATACATCGTCCCTTTATCGTTGTTTACATCTTAAACGGAATCCAATGTATTGAAGATGAAAGACTACACATTCATCAGCATGTCAAGATGTTACCTCAAATCTCGAACTCATTCATCTGATACACCCTCATGTTTTTACACCGTTCACATGGTGTGCATCCTTGAAATTGGACATATTATTTAAATATTTCTATTTATCTGTAGAAATATTCAATAAGAATAAGAAAACAAAAAGTGAATTGTGATTGTTCAACATTATATATATAAATTATGCAAATCTAAATCTCAATTTATTAGTAGTGTAAAAAACAAAAGTTCGAGTATAGGACTCAAAGAATAGTTAGAAATAGAGTATTATTTATTTGATTCCTATTACGAAAATGATAATTAAGCAGTGAGTCTATTTCGAAAATCAAAATTAATTAATTGTATCCTAGAATAACAATGACAAATATTTGTCTAGTAAAATTATTCGTAATACATTTTATAGTTTTTATTATCACAAAGGCAATTTATTTTGTTTTCTTAACTGATTCGATTAGCTTGATTATACTCTAAGTTTCCTAGCGAAATAAATCGATCATCATACAGAAAAACATTAAAATGATTAAAACATGATGAACTTATGAAGAAACGTATAGAAATGAATTGGTCATGTCGATAAAATAATCCTGTCGAATTTAGATACGCGTTAGAGAATAAAGAAAAAGAAAATGTCTACTCCAGTTTAATCCAATGGTCATATTAAAAAATATTCACTAGAATTTCATCTAGCTTTTTTCACATCTACTATCAACATGGTTCAACATCACATTAATTTATTGTCAAGTCACTCCATATAGTTATTTGTCTGTTCATGAAGTTCAAATATTTCATTGCTATTGACTCTGTCAATTTTAGTAAAAGTACGATGAACTATTCTTGATAAAATGTCATAACTACCAAATACGTATTTTCATAAAAACCAGTTAATAGTTAACATGAAACAATAAATTGGCAGCTCAACAACATCCCTTTAATATATATATATATATAAATATATATCCTTGGAATTTGTCTACGTACAAAACTTAATTGCTGCCATATTGGTATGCACTAACAGCTGTGTAAACTTATATTACTGCTTGTGTTTATTCTAATTGTATCGATCAATGGTTTTCATTGACGAACCTATGTTTCACAATTTTAGATTGATTTTTTTGTTGATTATTTATACGTTCGACAGAATCAAAGTAAGCCATCTTATTAAATCAAGTGTTACTGATAGGTGATGGTTCAACATTATTAGTTTATTATTATTATTATTCATGCAGTAGAATGAAGAAACAAAGATCACGCTCTATGTTAATAGAGAACAGGAAATAGATGCTTTAACAAACTTATTTTTCTTTTATATGGCTTTAAGTTTTGATGATAACATCATGAACATGCATCTCTGATGTGAATTAATTTACATGTATAAACGTTAACATGAATTCATAAACAACAATTGCTTTTTCTCAAATGTAAATAATCGTCGAATATTCTAATATCCAAAATAGCAAAAGACTAAACGTTGATGATCCAATTATGGAATATGCTCATTGAATACGTTTAATAGAACGTATCATGGGAATAGTTGGTCAAGAATAATTATTATAAAATTGCTTAGGTCAACGGCTAGATCATTGAAATCTATACATTTTAAGGGAGATCTCTTTCGACACGACCACTTTTCGACAAAAACAAAGATTAAAACATTTGATAGGAGTTTCTTTCCTAACAATTTTTCAGTAGAAGTATATAATTCTCTCTCTTGCATGACTATTAATTGTATGAATAAATTTATTTTAAAAGATTCAAAATGAGTTGGATTCATAGTAATATTAGCTTGCATTTTTTAAAATACGTTTACCTTTACACTCGATTTGTTCGTAGTGTCCTGTTAATATCATTCAAAATAGTAAGCCGAATATTTCTGATGATTCATTTTTGCGTATTGTTGGAAAATCGATATCTATCATGTGTTTATTTATATGTTTCCAGAACTAACCAACCATTGCGTTCTTGCTATGATCCAAAGCCATCTAAAAAATAAGCTTTTTCAATCAATTTCGTATTTTTCGTTCTGTCTACGATTTTGATCTTGGACGGGATTTTGAACTTACAGTGTTTTTATGCTGAAAATGGTTATTTTTCAGTAGAGAATTTCTTTTAGAGACATTGACGAGTTATGAAAAGACAAATTGCGACGTGTCATGCAAATTGTCTTGTGATAGTTTGAATATGACTGTCATATGAAAGCAAGTTGTTTTTAAAATGTAAACCAAAATTATTAACCTACAGACATGGATAACTTTCAGTAACACAATACTGATGCATCGTCTTGAAACTTGATATTATTGAAAAGAATAGGTTAGACTACAGCTATAAAATGATGAATGTCAACTTATCTTTATAGAGTTCACATGTGGTGAAAGAAAAAGTTCCCTAGATCTAAATATATGGAATAGTAAAGTCTATGAATGTAATGTTACCGATATTTATAGTCAAGAAAATAAATGCTCTTGTCTTGCATTTTATCAGTAATACTCACATGATACATTGCCGTTTTATATTTCATGATATGCTATTTTAATCAACTTGATCTATCTCGTTTAAGTGATCATTTCTTTCGCAACAACCGTTTTATTATATCTCATGGATCAATAGATCAAGTCAATCAATTTTGTTTTGCAGATATTCTGTCCCGAATGAATATTGATCAAACATGAACAAAAGGATTTCCTAACAGTTCTGATAGAACGAATCAAAAGTCTTTTTTTTCACAACAATTCAAAATATCAAGGTTTAAGCATTTCGTTGTTTTTTTCATATTTGAAAACTCTAATGAATTCATATTTGGAATCGTTCATCATTCGATCATTCATTTCCACGAACTAGAAGAATGTCATTCTTTAAGAATTCAATGTTTGACTTGTTTCATTGATTCATACTGGATAAAAAGTGTTTCAAAATTTGAGTTCCTTGTTTTTTTTTAATTTCTTTTCTCTTAGTTGTACAAATTAAACGATCAATAATAATCTCAAAATGAAACAAAATATAAACGAATCCAAAGGACTTTTCAAAAATTTTATAAGTTCAATTGTTTGTTTTTCTTTCAAACGGAATGCACATCGATCGATCAAAAAAAACACACTTGGCTAAGACGTATGTTTTTTATTAATGATATAACACCAATAATGGGCAACAGATGTCTATCGGACGTACTAATAACATATTTGATCGATCTTTGCTGTTGACCCTATATAAAAAGTAATCATATCAAAGAAAACAATTTTATATTTCTATCATGAATTAACTGTACCTGACATTCATCATTTATAATTACATTCGATAATTGACTAATATTATAATGAATATCATCGAGAGATATAACTGTAATATTTGCTTGAATATCATTGCTACAGTCATACGTTAAATTTTGTTCGATTTGATTATAAAGTATTCGTAGAAAACGTATCTGCGATACTGATCCATAATAAATCTAAACCACCACCAGAGATAAGAAATATTACCAACTTAAAAAATGCTTTTTTTTTTGAGTACATACTCTATCCCTATCACAGATCGATTCTCATGAAGTCTCATAGCAACAAGAAATGCATAGATCGTTTCACTAATAGATGAACGATATTTCAAGTACAAATATGTTTATCTGTGAGTATGATTAGATATAGGAGTCTTATTCTTAGATTTACTGTGTGCATCACATACTATGAATCAGAATAGGAATATAAGAACGATGCTAATGTCGGAATGATCTAGTACGCATTGCTTTGCTTTATAAGTTATAGGTAATTGATGCGAATCTACTCTATGGATAGAGTACGAACTTGAAAACAATTCTACATTTTAAGAACGTTTTAACGCTAAAAAGAAAATATTTTCACTTGTTTTTGTTCATCGTCGTTTGGTTGTAAACAAGTTTTTTTTCTACCACTTTCAATCATACAATTAACTTCAATGGCATCGGATGTACTCCCATGATTTGGATCAATCCAATATTTTCCTTGATACATAAAAGTTTTCATTTTTTCCTTCGTTTTTATCAATGAGTATGAAAATGTATGTTACCTATCTTTGATCGATCATGAAGATCAAGACATGATTGAAATGGATTTTCCCGTTGAAGACCCATCGGTGATGCGATATAATTCAACTGATTTGTCATATTTTCTAATATATGAATTAGTTGAAATGCAATAGAATTCAATTTCACATCTCCTTCAAATGGTTGTATTGAACGACGTAATCTAGGAAAAACCCATTCGGCTTTTTCGGAATGATGATCACCTAAAGAAAGTTCACTCGACAAAAGACTATCACCAGGTGTACCCTACGCATCAAAGGAATATTTTCATATTTTTTAAGTATTCATGAAAATATACCGGTGGGCCAGGTTGACCCTAGAAAATAAAACAAATGTCGAATCAAAAATATTCATAGTATTGCAGAATTTTCTTTTCCATATACATACTGTTGAACCTTTTTCTCCTTTGGCTCCTCGGGGTCCATCCGTTCCTAAATACAACGAAAGATTCATTGATTTAATTGTCATATTTGAATGATCTACCCTTTGGTCCTTGTACACCAACTATACCCTACAAGATAGATAAATAGTATTCACTCAAAACAAAATCTTCACATAGGTGTTAAAAATTTTTACCTGTGGTCCAGGCGGTCCAGCACTAAATAGAAAGACACATAAAAACAGAAATATAAAGATCGGGAAACAAAAATATTTATTATTTTACCTTCCAGGTTGACCATTGGTTCCTGGAGGTCCCTATATTTAAATTTAAAAATAAATCATGCTTGTACAATAGATTATAATTGAATTCATTTTACTTGTGGTCCTCTATCACCGGAATCTCCCTAGTATTTTGTCAAATAAATGATGCAATCATATGTTCATGAAATACTAATAGCACTTACTGGATCTCCGCGTGGTCCTCTCTCACCCTTAGGGCCTCTCTCTCCTGTAATCAATAATGATAAGAAAGAAGAATTATGATTTTAACAATAACACGTACCACTTGGCCCGGGTGGACCTGCAGGTCCAGTACTTCCTTTTGGTCCTCTTGTACCAGTGTCTCCTTCTGAAAAAAATACAGAAAATCGCAATATAGTTTAATGAATTTTTCGTTCGTAACAACTAGCTCACTTTGTCCTTGAGGCCCTTGATTACCCTAAACAAAGAGATAAGTTTGTCAAGTACTTATGTTGACCCATTTAATTCAATGTCTCGTGTGTTCGATTCGAATCTTAGACGATCAGAAGCAATCAATTCAAAGAACTTAGTAGCGTGCAAGAAGCGACTTATTTATCCTCTTTTCACGTCTAGTCGTATTCATCCATCACACACTCAAAATTTAATCATAGAAAAGATCATCTGCGATATTTTTTGATTGAATTTATCAAAAAATATTATTCAATGAATCTACTACTTTGACTTAAAAATCTGCCTAGATTTTATTTTTCTCTATTAGATAACTCGTAATATGATAAAAAAAAAACTTTCTAACATTCAAATTTCGAGTATTTGTGTGAACAAGAAGAAGATGTTGAACACTAGCAAGTGATCAAAGATTAAACATTTCTGCATACAATTTTTTTCTACAACTCAGACATGAATTATTCCCATCATTAATAGAGAATATGTACTAACCACAGGACCAGTATCTCCTTTCGGTCCCTGATCACCAGTTTGACCCGTAACGCCTTTTACACCTTCGGGCCCTTGTATGCCTGTTGAACCTTTGATTCCTTCTGGTCCCTAAAACGAAATGTTAAACATCCAATCAAGATAGTTGCTCTACAATTTGTATTCAAGTGACTAATCAAATGAATGATATTTTCCGAATTAATTTTTTTATCTATTAAGTCTAGATTTTCGTTGTAGTTTCTACTTACTTGCTGGCCTTGAGGACCTTCTGGTCCGACATGTCCTTCTAGTCCTTGATTACCTTTGTCTCCTACAAAATAACATAACTTCAATTTTTCTCGAAACTATGTTCTATAATTAAACTAACCCGTTTCACCTTTTGGACCAATATCACCTGCCTAGAGGCAAATATATTTGTTGAATTTCTCATCTAGTTATATAGTCAGATAACTTACTTCACCAGTATCTCCTTTAGGACCAGCTGGTCCGAGAGGACCTTGTATACCTTGTATGCCTTGGTCTCCCTAACAATCAACAGGAGTTAAATCGATGGAAAATCATGCCACGATCATCAATACTTACTTTTTCACCTTCAACTCCTTCATTGCCTTTCTCACCTTTTGTACCTTGCTCGCCTTTCGGTCCGATTTCTCCCACAGGTCCTGTCGGCCCAATCACACCAATAGGACCCTAGTACAATTTTAGAAAAATGGATGACAGCAATTCAATCTCTAGCTTTTTTAGTGACATTTATGACTTACTGTAGCACCCTTTGAACCTTGCAAACCTATTACACCTGTGTCTCCTTTCTCTAAAATTGATATATATATATATGTATATATATATATCATTACTTCTTAACAAAATTGTAATAGAAATGATTCTTAGATCATACCGCCTTGTGGTCCGAGTGGTCCTGGATCTCCTTTCTGACCAACGTCACCTTTCGATCCCTAGGTTTGAATTTCACTAGAATTTCGATTTAGTTTCAAATGAATAAACATACTTGTGGTCCGATTTCACCTTGAATTCCTTTTGGTCCGATGCTGCCTTTGTCTCCTGTACATAACCAGAGATATTAACCATGAATTCGGTTTTCTTTCAAAAAAATAAGAAATAAATGAGTTCAGTGTTTTACCTTTTTCACCCTGAGGTCCGATCAATCCGATTGGACCCAACAGGCCTTGTTTACCCTACGTAATAGAAACTAATTATTGGCTTCATACACTATTCAAAATACTAAACCTTTTCTCCAGCTACTCCTATTGGACCAATAAAGCCCTGATCACCTTTAGGTCCCTATCATAAAATGAATAATAACATGAATAAATAATTGAGCGATATTTGAAGTATTTACTTGATCACCTTTTTCACCACGATCGCCTAAATCATTTTCGAAATAGATAATAATCATCAATTTAGTTTTATATCATTATCGTACGAACCTTTTTCGCCAACAGGTCCCACTTTTCCTTGGTCACCTTTCTCACCTATCAGCCCTACGGGACCTTGTTTTCCCTGTTTGAATCAATCATTCATACTGTTACGATGATTTAAAATACTGCTTACTTGAGGGCCTTGAGGTCCAAGTTCACCTTGTTCTCCTTGTTCACCTGAAATTGTATTAAGAAGTGAAAACTTTGTCAAAGATTTTTCGCGTGGAAATAAAAACTCTACCTCGATCACCCTTAAACCCCATGGGACCGATTTCACCTTGAATACCTTGTGATCCCATAGGTCCTTGTGGCCCCTACAAAAAATTTTCAGAATAAAGACTCTGAATTGAAGGGATGCACTATTGGAATAAGTAGTATACTTGTTCTCCGGTGTCTCCTCGATCACCTTGGTCACCTTTCTCTCCTGAATCACCTTTGTCACCAATGAGACCTGTTAAGCCTATAGGACCAATCATACCATTGGGACCCTGAAAGAGAAGAAAGCCGAACAATGATAGTCTTTCATAATAATTATAGAGGATCAAAATGAACCTGAAGTCCACGTATTCCTGGAAACCCCATGTCACCTTTTTGACCGACGTCACCCTAAGAAAATGAAGTCAACAAATTTTTATTCATATGAAACAAATCAGGTCGAACGAAATAACTTTATCTCCTTTTACACCTTGATCACCAGTCAAACCAATGGGACCTTCATCACCTATATGACCTTGTGGTCTAAAAGATTTTCACAAACCACATAAGATAGACCATCAAAAATTTGATTCAGTACCCTTGAAATCCGATATCGCCTTTGTCTCCTTTATCACCAGTTATACCGATAGTACCTTTGAACCCTTGTCTACCTTTCTCACCTTCGTCACCACTGAAAAAAAAACTTCCATAAATTAGAGTATTCATACATGATCTATACAAGCAAACCTTTCACCCGTCAATCCACGATCACCAATATTACCTTTAGGTCCCTTTAAGAATGCATACATAATGAATATAATGAGTAAAAGAAAAATAGTATTCAATTGATAAATAACTTACCGGTGGGCCAACAAGACCTTGATCACCTCTTTTAAAAATATTATCATGAATCCATTCAATAGAAACTTAATCATGTACACTCACTTGGGTCCTGTCTACAAACGACAAAAATCTCCACTGAATATTAATCAAATGAATACGTTTCTACATACTTCACCGATTTCACCTTTTATCCCAACATCTCCTTTCGATCCTTGTGGTCCAATAGGTCCCTTGGATAGAAGCAAAAATAGTGTATTCTATATCGATTGATGAAAGTAATCAATTTTACTTCGGGTCCTTCGATGCCTTGCTTTCCTGGTGGTCCAATCGGTCCATGTAAACCTTGTGGACCTAGAAGAAATAAAATTGAATAAATACAGATTTCGAATGACATCTATTACCAACCAATAAGTCCTATCGGACCGACAGGGCCTGTCAAACCAATGATTCCCTGAAGTAAATATTTTCTTGAAAAGTCTATGAATAAAAAATCAATAATAAACATACTTTCTGACCTTTGTCTCCTTTATCTCCTTTCGGACCTTCAAGTCCTTGCACACCCTAAGAAAAATCATATAGTTCAATTATTAAAATTAATTTATACAGACTTGTTCACCAGTTAAACCTATTGGTCCGGTATTTCCTTTGGGACCTGTTAAACCTGGTGGACCGACTTCTCCTACAAATGATTTTACAGCATCAAAATTTAAAGAAAAAGATTTTTTTCTTACCTTGAAGTCCAAGTGGTCCGAGTTCTCCTTTTTTGCCCTTAACAATAGAATTCAAGTGATAATCTAATGTACATAACTACCTACCTTTGTACCGATGGGACCCATCAGTCCCCTGCAATAAACATGATTTTATCTCTACTTAGACAAATGAATATAACTTACTGATCACCAACGGGACCCATGTCACCCTAAATAATATTTGCTTGTATGATGATGAACAACACATGCAATAGCATTTGTACAAAAGCAAAAGAATTTACCTTATCACCCTTTTCACCTTGCATTCCAGGAAGACCACGTGGTCCCTTGAAAAACAAATTACACTGATAAGAGTCACACACACGCACACCCTAATGTATTTACCTGTTCCCCCTTTTGACCTTCAAGACCTCGATCGCCTCCTAGAAATAAAGTTCAACTAATATATTCTAGAATTAGTTCTATAAATCTTTTGCTGTTTTTCTACTAACGATTTCCAATTGGACCAACTTGACCCTGAAAATATGGTAATCAAAGAAGTATTTTTTGAATATAGTTCAGAAACAAAACAAAAACCTGTGGTCCTCTTGGTCCTTGAGGTCCTATCGGGCCAGGTGGTCCTTGAGGTCCTATTGGTCCAGCTAAAAGATAAAGTAGCACTTTATATCAACAGTTAAACATCAACTAAACAGTATATCTTACGTTCGCCTGTTTCTCCTTTGTAGCCTCTTAAGCCGGGTTGTCCCTTGAAACAAAACAAAAACCAAACTGTTACTAGTGATATCCTGTTTTCATAAATTTCAGTGTACCATAACGCCAGGTATGCCTGGTCGCCCTGTTGCACCTGGTGCACCCCTGAGAATTTTCTGTCCAAAGAAACAAATACAGATGATATCATATTGTTGTGCACATTAAATACGTACCGTATAAACATTAATCATTCCTTGCATTGTACGAACAAAAGATTTCGGATCATGTTTATCATGAATGGGTGACTAAATAGCAAGATAATGTTCCGGCAAAGAGTAGAAGAAATCTAAACCGTATTATGCATACTGGAATAACAATGATGTGACCAGAAGCTCCCTGTGCACCTACAGGTCCATTAAGACCAGGTCGTCCAGGTCGTCCAGGTGGACCTGGTGGTCCTATTTCATATTGTTCTGCTCGTTTTGGTAGCTTTTAGAATAAAGGGATAGATAGTAATATCGAGAAGAATTCAGATTGATGATGATAATAATAAAAAAATGTCATACTGCATGATTTGACAAATATTGATCTTTGTAATGAAGTTTTCGATTTCGACGATAACTTCCTACAGTTTGAGATATGATCTTTTCTTCATCAGTATATGGATCCCATTCAATAATAAAAATATCTTTGATATCACCCTAAATAATCAATTGCAAAACATTGCATGTTTATAAAACTATTTTCTAACTTTAATGCTTTAGTTATAGTTTTAAATATTGATATACATTAGTGTTATGATTCAATCGATCGATCAATTTCATTGTTCGTTTTATATTTTACATTGCAAAAATATGGTCAAATAGATAGTATCCATTTGAATTTCTTCGTTAACTTTTACAAGAGTAATTTCCTTTCTTTTCTCAATAGATAATATTCAAAGATGTAGAACTACTAATCTGATCGTGTACATTTTCTTTACGTTTTTATGAATGTAGATTAAATTAGTCAAGTTTAATTTTAGTTCTATGTTGATGAAATAAAAGACAACAATTACTAAAAATAACTTATCTATTCTTCGTTTTACTTCAGATTCGTTAGTAATATCTTAGAAGTCTTTTCTTTGAAATAAAATCTATTTAAAAAAAGGAAGCAACAAGAAAAAATCCATACAGTACAATATTTATGCCGACTTCAATATAAAATCATTTAAAACAACTCCTACGCTATAATAATAAATTCTGAAAAAAAATCTAACTACCTCTATGTAATAGATTCGAGCAGAGCTATTATCATTTTTTCTTCGAGTACACAAAGGAATCTCGTATCAAGCGATATCAGTACAATTTATGTCCGTAAAATACTTGTCAATGCTTTAGTTGATTTGACACAATGTTTTTCTTCAAACATGAAAAAAATTCGTTGATAAAGAAAAACTAATGTTATATTTTTTTCTCATACAAAAAATTTTTAGTCTCAACCAAATTTATGAATTATATTTTGAAGTTTGATACCTTATGGGACAAATCGATCGAATGTTTAAAAGGAATAATATCGTTGAATTTTACCTTAAACAATAAATCCTTTTGATATTCTTCATGATTATTTTTTCCCAAAAATGCAACTTGTGTTCTCGATAATATGTCTAATGTTCGAACGATATTCATTGATAGCTCGATAGTATCATCTAATGCATCATCGTACTGAAGTATAACCGAGTCATATCCGAATCGAAGAATAAGTTGATGCCATCTAAAATATTGTTTGTCTTTTTTGATAAAACAAATACGAATATTGATATTTAACTTACAAGCCATCATTGGGTAAAAATTTCTTGTGATGAAAAATAAGTTGTTCTATTCTATTGGCACAATGATAAGTCACAGTGATGTTTTTATTAATTTTCATTTCGAATATAGATGACGACTTATTGTCTAATAAAGAGAATAATGTCCCTGATGAATATCTAACAGCACGATATGTTGTTAGAATACTAAATGTATTTGGTACATATGATCCTATGAAAAGAGATCAGAATACAGAATACTTTTCAATAGAAAGTCATATTTATATATATATATATAAATATACTAGAGCTCCACGTAAATTTTGAATTGAAATTGATATAAATAAGAGTGGACTTTTGATAATTGGAAGTACATGGCGTTCGAATAGCAATATTAGTTAAATTAGTAACATTTGTTTCAACAATATCAAGTGTTGGCATGAGATTTTCTGTAAGTATTGTATTGGATGTATCAACCACTGGTATCCAACCATGATTGATAAGTTGTGGAATATCAATCAAATTTAAAATGACTTCAACGAAAAATAAATAAATAAATAAATAAGAGACAAATAATTTATTTTAGCTAAGTACCTGAAAAATTATTATTATTATTATGATCAATATTATGTAATTGACTAGTGATTTCATTTTGTAATGTTAATGGAACAAAATAAAGAAATAAAAACAACCACGTCATCATTTTACTATCTCCGTGGTCATACGATGATAAAAATTCTAAACACAAATAACTAAATAAACAGACTATATGCTTCGTGTTATTGATTGATTTTGTTAAGTAGTTATCTGTATTAAGGCGTGTATATGAATAGAAAGAGATTACTGACAACTATGATGTGGCATTGACCCCAATTGAAAGATATGAGAACAACTCAATATACATCTTACGGTTAGACAACACTTACCATTTTGCAAACACCCGTTCTTTTAATTATCGCCTGTCATACACAAGGGCACGAGTTTTGTTATATGTATATGTATAATTGTATTCTTTGTTGAAAGGTTCTCTATTATACTAATATACAAATGTCTTACATTCATTTTAGCTAAACCTTCAGCAAATGAAAAGATTTTCATATGAGACATTAAAAAAACTTTTATAATAGGAGATTCACCCATGTCGACATTATTCTTCATATATCTTGATGAATATCTGATAGTACTGTACATAACTACACAAATACCTATCCATTCGTTTAACTCTTCATAATACGAATGAATAGAAATTGTTTGGAATTACTAAGAACCATAAAAATGATATTCCAAATCTTTACTTTCTTTTTCTACAATCTTCTTTTTTCCTACATCAATGTGTTCGTCTGTTCAATCAATTTATTTTCCATCTTAAGGTATCATCATCACAGCCAATAAATACATTGATAAACGATGCTTGCCAATTATGCAGTAACCTATTTTTAAAATTAACGTTCTCAAGATTATTCATAAAATTCTTTGATCAATCACACTTATCAAGTATTTTCTGATCATAGGAGAAAAAATTGTAAATGCTATGCAGTTGACGCATTCTTTTTACATTTCTACGCCTTTAATCGAGTTGAGAAGAAATAAAGTCAATAAATTCAGTTTGTCGTACATATTTTAATACAAACGAATTAATCGGTCAACTCAACATACATCACGTGCATTCAACATAATCACAAACAGAGCAAAAAATAGAAAACAAGAATGCAAAAAGGAGAGAAGAAGAAAAACACCGAGTTGGTGTCATACCGGGTTTAATACACAGAACATAAAAACATATATAAACATGTTGTTTTTTGTTTTTCGAAGAATATTACACAATACATGACAAAAAATGAAACAGAAACAAAGCGAATCTCTTTTTTTTAAGACGTTCCTTAACAAACGATAAATACTAGTTATAATAGTTGGATGATATTTTTTTTTCTATAATGATTTTTGAGCATTGAGATAAATAATTTATTTGTCTGGTTCAAGTGAGCAAATAAATGAATACTGTTGTAAAGTTTCATTCGTAAATTGGCGAGAAAAATAGAACTCTTTCTTTTCCTAATATGTATACATATATATATATTTATATATATATATATGGCACGTTTAATACGAGAAATGAAGATTTCGATTGAGCATAATTTAGTAGGATGTGTTATTCATCGGAAAATGCATACTGCCCGACGGTGGTGTTGGAATAGGTTCAGTACGTGTTTGTTTATAATATTGTGCTGCTGGAGTTGATGGTGAACGTTTCGTTGCCATCGTCGTAGAATAAATCATGGGTGATGATGCCGTCATTCGATAGCCTATTTGACCTGGAATAAAGTATTATTGTATTTTTTGATTCACATTTAAATCACAAGAAATATCAATAATATATGCGAAAAAAATAATAAAGCTCAGTCTGCCAAATGAATACTAATCTTTAGAACGGATGATATTACTCTTATTCTTTGTGGGAACATCTCAGTTAACTACAGACGAACAATAGGTCCTACTTAATGAGACGCTATTTAAAGGAAACTAAATGATGTATAAACGAAGTTTTATAAAAAAAAAACATAAATCCTTTATTTATAATCATTCACAATATATAACTAAATACTTGAACGTTATTCTATACATGAGAATATGTGTTATTGCATCAAATAAAAAAAAAGAAAGCAACTAGCCCAATATTCTGACAGTTTCTACTTACAATTTGCATCATCCATGTTGTGCGTTTGATTATTATCTTGTTTTATACTATAATTAATTGAATTTGAGCATTCTGATTGAACTTTAGAATTATTTACGGTGGTTGACGGTTGTGATGACGGAGCGGAAGGTGTATTATTATTAGTATGATGATTATTATTTGCTGATAAATTTTGACTAAAATTTGATGGTTGTGTTGATAAATTATTGACATCATTATTCATGGATAAAAAACTAGTATTTAAATCTAATGTATCTTGTGCATCAAGCATTTCTAATAAAAGATCTGCTTGTGGTAATAAATCATTGGCACGCATGTCTAAAAAGAGTCGTAATAATTTTGAACTTAACATTTTTATATGTGGTAACTGCAATAGTAATGTAAAATGACGTATCGAATTATCTTGATAAACACTTGGATTTGAATCGCATGTGTATTGTATCGATTGATAGATTTGATTTGTTAGTAGACGAAATGATTTTGTTGTTGTTATGGTTGCTGGCACGGAGTTAATAAGTATAGTTGCTTTAAGAGCAATGAATTCTTCGTGTGTTGTACGAGGCTCTTTAAATGCTTGAAGAATATTAAATAAACTTGTACATATTGCAGCTAAACCTGGACTTGATAAAGAACGACTCCTAAATAGAACAAAAACAAATCTATACGATAGAGAAAAATCAAAACGTAAGCATTGAATTTTGTATACCGTGATACAATAAAATCTGGTGCAAAGTGAAGTGTATCATCGTTTCGTTCCAATGATCGTTCGATTATATCGAGTAATAAAGTATCTAACCAACTCTGTTCAATGATCGTTACTTGTTGATCAAGAGTTAAACTTTCAGTGTATCCTAATAAGACAAGAGAACACATATATTGTAATCTTGCATGGAAAGAATACACAATGATAAGAACGAGCAAAACAAAAATATCACAATATACTACCTGGCATTGCTTTCGCCCAATTAATAAGAACGACTAGTTCCTGATCGAAAATTTTTGCAAGTAGTTGTAGAAAATATTGATCATCTAGTAGTCGACTATTGTCGGCTTTGGCTGGTAAATTAAGTCTAGATGCTTGAGAAAGTGAAGCTATGAAGTCAGCTGGAGCTATTGGAATACGTAGACTTTCAGAAGTTGTCTAAATTTTTCAAGAGAACAACAAATCATCGTAAAACGAAAGACAAAAAAAACTGCTCAACTTTACTTTATTTGTTGATGGTTGTGACGATGAAAAATTGTTATTATTAGTATTATTATTGTTGTTATTATTATGCATTTGAGCTGTGGATGTTGTTCCAGTATTTGATTGTGGTGTCTCCGTTGTTGTCACTAGAAGTCCATGTTCTTGATTATTTCTTGTTGAAGTATTATTGGCATTTGAATTCGATGATGTTGACGTAATTTTACAGACTGATACGGCTTTTTTTCGATACTTTCTTTCACGCCGCGTTGTACCTTTTGTCATACCTACTTCATAGCACCGTCTCAAACGGCATGCTTGACAACTTTTTCGACGATGTTTATCTATCGTACATGTATTGGTTGCCGGACAGATGTACTCATTTGTGCCTTGAATACTTCGTTTGAAAAACGCTTTACATCCTGAAAACGAATCGTTTGTTTTTTGTTTAATGCCATTTAGAAGTGCTTCGATATTAATTTATTTACCTTCACAACTCCATACACCATAATGATAACCAGAAGCAATATCATTACAAACAGCCTGAAATCAAACACAGAATTAGTATGAAACATTAAGCTTTTCTTGTTTACACATACACAACGGCGTTTGTCTTCGGAAGATATTGATGCTAAATATTACAAAAGAAAGAAAAACACTTAATGAACATTTAAATCGAACAATTAACATAGAAAGACTTATTCTCAAGAGAACGACTCATATCAATGTTCTAAAATTACCTCGATGTGAAAATATTTTGTTAATTTAGTGGAATAGTATTTCATGAAAAAAGGTTATTCTTTCTTCCAAATGATAGTTAGTAGTATAGTAGCTGAAGGTCTTTAGAGTTGAAGAAGGTTAACTTAGGACACAAAAAAAAATAAAAATAAAACACCTTGCGACGGCAACATTGATATGGGATAAGACCAAGTTTAGCAATCGATACTAGTGACTTGATCTGGGCAAAAAATAATTTCAACTATATTTATCCAGTACATAATCAATCAAGCGTTTAGCACACTCGAAAAAACAACAACGCAGTAACGATCGTTTGCTATTTTCCCGATGAATAATACTGCTCATTTTTATATTTGTTTTTATTTTTCTAAATATTTTTCGTACCAACCTCCACTTGACGTTGCTGACGGAACTAAATTTGACGTTGAAGATGTTTCAACTGGATTATTTGATGATGGTGATATTTGCTCATTATCCGGTGATGATGTCGTTCGTTGATGATGTTGAGTGAAAAAACCATTTGAAAGTGGATGATATGGCGGTGGACTAAACGGTTGTTGTTTAATTGTCGAAGATGTTGTGTTTGCTAGTGAGTTGGATCCACGATCGAAATCTGTCTGTGTATTTCCTGATCCTGACATAGTCAACATATCTAATTATTGAACATTATTATTGGTTTTTGATAAATAATGAAAACAGGGACATTATGATCTAAGGGCAATATATATATTTATATATATTGGTGTGATGTAGAACGTTGATTGTAAAGAGCGCAATGAAAAGAAAAAAAAAAGAACGCAGAAAAAAAAAGAAAAACGACGCTGCTTTCAGAGTCATCTATATAATGTTAAGGAGATTTTTTTTTACATCCTTTCCAAGATTCATCGTTACTCGTCGAGTCGATTTTCTTTTTATTTATCCTTTGTGAAAATTAAATTTTCTACGAGTAGAAGACTATTAAAACACAATATGGCCGATGTTCATAAGAAAAAAATTAATTTAAATTTTTTCTGAGCCATGCAGTTTTTTCTGACTAGTGTTCTACTGAAGATTCTTTTTGTTCTTCAATGAGTAACAACAACAACAACAACAACAACAACAACATGACTTTCTTATTCTTTCTTCCCCCTATCAGGTCAAGGGGCTACATGACCTCTGACGAAATAGGACGAATGAACACATGTCTGCGTACATTTTTCTATTGTATGGTTCAGACTCAATAGTTCATTGATTAATGTAAAAAAAAGAAACTATTGAACATACGTGATCTCATATTTACCTATTCTACACTGATGATAGAAAGAAGAAGAAAAAAACAAGATGATTTCTACGAAAAAAGTATACACTATTGATGGTGACGACGATGCTGCTACATTAATGATTGGATGTCAGGAGGACGAGGGAAAAAACGGGGGGTTGTGTGAGCGTACAAACATAAGTAACATATAGCTGTTATAAAGTATGGAAAGAAGGAGGACGACAGAAACGAAGAAGAGAAGAAAAGGAAAAGGAGGAGAGAGAAAAAGAAAAGAATCAGTCTGCCTAACAACATTTTCGTTAGTTTTGCTTACGAGTAGTTAGACAAGGGCGGGCATGGATGGTGTATAGCAAGTCATCATGCTCTTTCTTTTTTGCATCCAACAGAGCAAATAATAGTTTAGATGAAGGTGACGAAGGCAAGGGTAATGGCAAAGCGGATTCACAGGATACATGCGTCACAAAAAACCTACGTGAGAAAATAAAAAGACGAAAAGAACATAACTTATTTTTGTTGTCGTGTAATTTAAAAGAAGGAAATAAAAGGAACTTCGAATAGAGAGGCAAAGACAGAGCGCAAGAGAGAAAATAGCTTTTATTAGTATGGTAAAAAAAATAAAATTTAAAACAAATAAAACAGTACAACTTACGTTCGACAGTTGTAGTCTTGGTTTTTTTCTTTTTGTTATTAACATTTGGTTTTTCGATAGATGTTGATTGATTTAATTGATCATTTGTTGGATGAAATGGATCAATTTTGGAATCAATAATTGTATAATCGACCTCATTTGTTTGTGGAGATGGGATTTCATTTATATCCCAATCGATTGTTTCATCTTTTATATTTTGTGTATTTGATTCTTTAAGAAACTGAGTCCAGAGTTGTTTTTTCGATGACATATCAATAGATGATGATCTAGATGGAAAATTTATCTGAAATAGATAGTCAACAGTAATGAAAATAAACACCAATGTTTGGTTTATTTATCTATATTGATTGATGTATCACTTGTATGACATGGAAACAAAACCTAGACTAGTTTTAATAATCGATTGTATACTTGTTTTATGTTGATGATTTATTTCAAGAGATTTGTTCTCTGTTTTCTGAAAATATAAGTTTTTAAAATCGCGAATAATGCTGAATGAATGTGGGTTATATCACTACTAAAAATTTTCGTGGAAAATACATTGTCATAAAAATTATTCAAGGACATGTATGCTGTGAAATGAAACACATTCGAATACTTGTCATCTTTTAACAAATGTAAGTCGTTTATGAGTAAAAAGAAGAGAGGAATACAAAAAAAGACCTTCCCAGATAAAATAGAAAAGAGATGTCGACAAGAAAACTTAACAAGTACATACAGTTTCTCTATCGATTCCTATGAAATAGCTGAGTAGAAAAAATTATAATTATCAAGGCATGAAAACATATTCAAGTTCTTGGAAAGAAAAACTATCTTAAAATGAATCAGTCTTTTTAATTTTCCTAAGTACTAGTATTATATATCATATTTATATAAATTTCGTAGATTTTAAGTGCATTATCTTCGTACATAAAATAGATTAGAATGAAAATAGAACATAATAATCAATGGTTTAGTGTAACGGGGAAATTTTTAAAAGCCAATCTACTTACTGGCCATATTATTCATCGAGAAAAATAATTAGAGAAATCCATTTTAATTGTTGATCAGTGATCATATTATGCATTTCGATACGTACACACATCAAGAACAAGAAATAATCGTCGATCAATTGGAAGTTTTTTTCTGTTATAGTATTATGTATACAAATAAGGTCGGACAAATAGTCTCACAATGACTGTAGGACAAGTGTAATGGATGTTCAATTGCATGTCATACAAAGACGTAGTTAAGAATAAAAAACAAACATAGTTCTTCATTTTGTTTCTTCTCTTTTTATGTCTTTAGAACTCATGTCAATCAACTAATGAAAGTAGAAACAGCCTTCAAAGGGAAGAGGCGGCCTTTTCCATCCGCATAGTCTTTGTTGCAATTTAAATGACTATTCTAAAACCATCATCAAAAAAAAAACTGTAGAACGCATGAATACTACCGTATAGACAAAAAAAGAGAAGAAAAAGGAAAAAATAAATAAATACCTGTAATTTTCTTTACCAAGGATTACCCTCTTTTAACGAAGGCTCTATTACTGTTAATCTTTATATTATCATGTTCATCTATTACTAAGTTTTTCTTCATGCATATACATGCTGTTTGGTGGATGAAAAGAAAAATTTTAAAACTTTGATGTCAATAGCTAAATCTATCGTGACAGCTAGCATAAATTGTTTCATAGAAAAAAACCACATGCTGCTCATCAATAATCAAATCAGAGTACCCTTCAATTGTTCATACGTATAACTGATACGAGGATGTCACTATACAACCTAGCGTGTTAATTTACTTATGTCTGTTTTTTTCCTCAAAAATATAATATGTGACACATGTTAATTTTTAGGAGTCATTCTGTGGGACGTTTTTGTCCATATTCTTTCATGCTGAAATTAAATTCAATAATTTTTCTCACCTGAAAACGTGTGCGACTCGGTTCGATGATTTTTTCAAAGGCTTGAAATCATATCCTCTTCTGTTTAAGCATAAAAAGAAAAAAACTCGAATGATCGAAAAGAAATACTAGTCACTATAACAATGTCTAAGAATATGCGTAGTTGTTCATCGTTTTACCTTGTTGATAGTAAACATTTTGTTTATATGTATTCAGAATATAACCAACGTCACCAAATACGTCAAAACGATTATTGGCATATTTCTCTTTTTTTAATCTAATATGAAAAAATACAATCATAATGCCTACTTAATCGAGTATAAATGCAGAACAAAAATTGCAATGCATACATATGCAAACCGATAGAAAGACGATCGGTTGATTTTTACGTTTGATTGACTCGATATACTACGAAGAGATAATCGAATTCAAGGTTATACGTAAAATGAATCTGTCTGCGTAGATATATTTTAAGCGAAAAAAATATTACAATAGATACGTACATGAGAATATTACCTGTTGTTCTATTGTATTGAAATGATCTTAGAACTAAATGCATTAAACTAGATCCATGTGAATATCAAGTGTTCGAAAGAAAATTAAACATAAGAAAAATAATCCAAGCTAGTTTCATATGTCATTTCTAGGAATTTCTAGAAGAGTTTCTAATCAAAAATTTGTGACATAATTAAAAATTATCATAGACGCTATTCAGACGACACTTTAACATGTGTCAGATTCGAGTGACTAGTTTCATAACATTTCATTTGAGTATATTCTTTTTTCTAGCTGCTGAATCATCATTAGTGCTATTTAATAGTGACCATCGAAGCGAACATATTGTAAAATAATAGGAATAAATTTCGGTACTGAATAAAAAGAAAAAATAATTTGAAAATTAATATAAAGAAAATTCAAAAGTTTCACATTTTCATAAAATTAGTCTCTATTCATTGAGATGTGATGGCTAGTTTTGTATCTTCTTCAATGAAGGCATTCTCTTCTAATACTCAACACGTTACGTTAACTTAGACGAGATTATTTTTACTTATAAGTAACCAAAGTTACTTTTTTATACAAAAGATAGAAAAAAAGACAAAAATATAATATCTTCATATTTGTCATCAAGAATAATCTATTCGCTTTAAGCAAATATTTCTCGTATGTATGAATTACTGATTTAACAATTAAACAATAAGGCATGATATGCAACATGTGCTGATTACTGATTACTCAAGAGAATTGAAGATTTTGCTTTTTCAATAGAAAAAAAATACCATCGGAGTTGTAAACATTGTATTAGTTAATATTTTTCATCAACGAATTCGAATGGATTTGAAGTTGGTGCCTTCTAATTTAAAAAAACTTTAATAGAAAAAAAAATAAGAAAAGAAACATAATGTATGGAAAGTTGTTGGCTTCATTAATTCATAAGTGTCTATGTTACATTTAACATAGTTGTTTATTTAATAATCTATAGACTCACTAATGACATAGTCTGTATTCTAAGTATGTCATGGCATCCCTGTGAATGGATAAAATGAATTTCATCGAAGAAACTTTTAATAGATTATTATAATTATCTTAGTTGATATTATTCGTGATACATGATGTTTAAAAGAAAAATGCTGCAGGCATGATTCCTTAGACTTATACTACCAGACTAATCCTAGTCTTCTGTTTTATGATATTCTTATAAAAACAATCTAAATCTGTGGGTCAAATGAACTCATACAACTAGTTAATTAGAGTTTCAGATATGAAATGACATTTTTCGATACATCATTTCGTGGTGAATATTGAATTTATATCAATTTTTCATAAAACACATCGAGTTCTGTTTTCAGTTTTTGTTTCGATAGATTCTATTTTCGATGAAACGTAGCGAAGTTGAGCAGAAAACTGTTCTTGATCGAACGTCTGTTATAAATGAATTCAACATTGAAGAAATTGTTTCAATCTTCTGTTTTTGTTCAATAAACTACATGTAAATAAATGTAAACGAATTATCATGAAATCATGTTCGATTAGAAATTATTAATCATGTTTTTGCCGAAAAAATCTTCAATATAAGTTCTGTTTTGCTTGAATGCACACTATGTATTAAACTCGATTGATTTGTAAATCAACGCATAATTTATCAAGTGCATGATCATTAGTATCATTCGAAGATAGAAGTTATTTTGAACTTTTCATATTCGAAAAGACTTTCGAACTAACAGAATTGAAATCAAATGAAAAAAAAATTGGCTTCTGTTTCATGCCATACAAAATAATTTCATTGCATTTCTTTCTGTTTTCCTTTTGCTCTTCAACTACGTAAAATGACGTAGAGCATCTATCTCATGCATAGAATAAGAGTTTGTTTCTACGAATTCATTGTTTTTTTTAAAACTCGTTTTAATGACATTGTTTTGTGCATTCATACTTGTGACATTCAAAATTCTTATTGAAATGAATTCAATGTACTTTAGAATGAAATACAAGAATTGTGTCTAAAAATAATGAAATGAAAAATGTTCTGTTTGAAATTGCTGTTGAATACTTACGAAAGAATCTCATTTTCCCCTGAAAGATTTACTTACGTTCAAATGTCACCGTCAGTTTTTCCTGTCAAAAATCTTCAAGATCCCTTCACTTCTTTCCTTTCTTTTCCTCGTTAAGTAGTTAGACTCGAATGTACATATTTGATGATCATTAGAATAGTCATTGAAGGACTCGTTTGAATGCTAATATTGGGTTTTTCGTGACGAGAGACAAGTTTGAAAAATAAAAATAATGAATTTTCTTTTTTTTATTTAACATCAAGACCGATTTTTACTTTCAACAGTTTCTCTAATATAATTATCTGAAAAGTATTTATTCAACTTTGGTGTCGAAATTATTTGGTTTTCAGTATGTCTTTGTAAATCGACAAACTCTTTCGATCATAAATACAAACAGAAAAAGGATATATTTAGATTACTAAGTTTTTATTTGATAAGTGACTGTCGATAATGCTTACGCATTAGTCGGATAGTTCTACTTGATTGACATAATTGACTAAGTCATATACAGAATTTTATTGTCAAACTTTCCATAAATGAATTTGAAAATCGCATAATACTTGCTCAAAAAAGGAGCAGCTCTATCTGTGCAATTATTTGTTTAACTAATAGAGTTAAACAAATAAAAAAGTTGCCTCGGTGTCGCTTTACTGAAATAAATAATAACTAGTTTCCTAGGTCGATATTATTGCTAATATGTCTCACCTGTATTCTAAACTCTACTTACACATTTTTGATAACCTTTTAAACTACTTGTGATGATTAAGAAGTGAAAGAAAAAACTAAATGGGATTGAAATCAACATTTAGTTTAAGTGAATATTAAGATTTTGTTAAACAATACTTTTAAAAATATTGATGTTCTATCAAAAATTTTGTAAATGAAAAACTGTCATTCATTTAACATCAGATGAAATTTTTAAGCAATATCATATTTACTTTCGATATCATCATCATTCATCGTTTTGTATTGATAGTCATATGTACATTTGATAATATGGCGCTGAATGGAAATATGAATCTATTTGACGATTATCTTGTTGATCCATCCAAAAAGATATTACTCTTTATTTTGAAAAAATCTGATATTATTAATAAGATTCTATTTATTTGCAAAATATAAATTAAAAAAAATAGAAATTTTAACATCTGATTAAAATTGTCCTCTTTTCTCTTCAACCTGTATCGATATGATCGACTGACACCTAGTATATATGACGAATTTTTTTTTTATCATTATGTGATTTTTTTTATCTACGAAAAAAAGAATTTCTTCAGAATTGTTTCTACGTACTATTTGTTGATGATTATTTTAAAGAGTTCATGGAGTTGATGCTTTTACATTCTATAATAGGACATGATGGCTTGTGTCTTGCATTTGTCAATCAATCGTTTAAAATTCTAATATTCATCTAAAAGAGAATAAATGGTTGCATAGAATATAATTCATTTTTATGTCGACGTTTTACAAATTCCTTTCGAAACTAATTTTTGTCTTATTCTTACGAATTAGAATAAAACAACGAAGTAACGATTTGTAAATGATGATATTTTTCATTATTAATAGATTCTATCTATAATTCAGCTTATGATTAATAATGCTTGATTGGACTATCCTCTTGATAATGAACAATCCATGACTTTACAGTATTTAACGACTAGCTAAGAGTATATTTTAATGTTATTCTTAACAATTTACCACTAAATCCTTACACTTCATATTTATCCTATTCCTTTTTCATTAGATTTGGTTAATTTAGTAGAGCAATCTGATAATTTAGTCTAAGGATTCTTCTTAATAATTTCTTAACTCAAAAATAATCCGTCCATATGCTAATGCTCGAAATAAAACTGGATGTATTCACGGTATTAATCTTGAAATGTTTCTTTTAATATAACAAATCTTGACACATACACAACAATGTAAGAAATATAGGTTATTTTGATGCATCTCGATGAATAATGTTACTTATGCTAAATGACAACTTCTTATGTAGTCGGTTTCTTTTTAATAATGTTTTGGAACAAAACACACACACATAACGTTGATAATCACTGCCTAATCAACTAATATTATAATTACGAAAACAAAGTCGTTTGTCTGAGGTAATAGTAGACTATGCTGAAATGACTTACTTTAAATCTTGAATAAAAATCAATGTCGATTATGAAAAACGTATTTTACTTCTAAATTAGAATCGGTCTTGATTTTAATGAAGACTCTTATATGATCTTTTGAAAACTAAGATGTGCAATAAGCTACTGTTTAGTATTGTGAAAGGATTCTATTTACACACTAGTACCTCTCTATGATGAACGCCATACGATAATATTGATTTTTCGAGCATTGACTTATTGTTTGGTCCGGAATGAAGAGAAACGTTCCAAGGACTTGTTTCTGGATTTTTTCGTGACACCGTATAGATTATTTGTTATTTTGTTTTTGATCGGTTACATAAGTTAATTCAAAATATAATCCATTTTTTTAAAGGGATCTTTGAATACCGTTTGCCCATCTGCTTATGAACTCGAGGTTTCAAAACTGTCGTTTATTGTTGTCATTCTGATTAGTTACATAATCGTTTAAACACCACATTTACCTGTCTAAAATACTTTATACAGACTTACGTGATGCATATAAAATATTGTTTAGTTACTATAACAACAAGTACAACACTAACGAAAACCGGTATCGTCTTAATGGATCACATGTCCTTTTTTCTCATTGCATAATATGTACGTATTGACTTGTCATTTTTTCTTTCGTGTGTACATACGGTAATCAAAAACAATACAAATTGCACTTAAATGTATTGTATAAGAAAACATTAGACAGATGGGCAATGAGCCTAAAATAATTGCATTTAAATTTGTGAAGATCACAATAGAGTAGGGAACTACAGTAATACTATTCTCTATTGAGAAGAAGACGGTATATAATTTTGAAACATGTACATACACCAATACTTTTACCATCGAAATACATAACGTTTGTAACCAGCAGATGTTCAATAGTAGAATGAAGCTAACCTGAACGTTTGTATCAACATAATAGCGTCTGATCATGATGTTCTCTTAAGATCCATACAGCAACGTAACCAGGATTTTCAGATCGATGGATGAATCTCTCCTTATGTCAGAAAAACGGACTGGCGAAATTGGCCAAGACTTGTATCAATGGCGCAAAACATTTTTTTGACTCTACAAAACTCTTGATAGCGTTAAAAGAAACCAAGAATACATTGAAATGAAATTCTTCTAATGAAACATTTATCAAGCTCTGATCTCAAGTCTGAGTCGAGTATGCTTTAGTCTATTCCTCATGTGTTTGTTTATAACATTTGAATTTGAATTTCAAATATCAAAATCAAGACGATCATGATGTCAATATATCGATTGGATTTATATCGAGAGCATTATAAATGTATACAGTAATAGAATAGATATATATGAAGACATATAGAAAGAAAGATATATGAGTGTGAATGATATCACTACCTAACAATATGACTCGAGAAGGAGAAGATAGTAGAACGAACGTATTATAAAAGAATACAGATCAATATAAACCAGACGACCTAGAAAAGAAACAATATGCATGTGTAAGAATGGAAGAAGCGATTCTTTTCTTAACAAGCAAAGCATATAGATGGGATTTGAATGAAAGAAAAAAATAGACAGGTACTATCTAATTCGTAAATGAATAAACATTGATGAAAAAGTAAAATTTCAATGAGTAAAGACTTTCTAATCAAACCTTCAATGGAGTTATTGTACATTTGCCCCTCCCTTGATTATATCCCTGATGTGGCACATGTCTCCAGGCATGATTTGATCTTGTCACTATCATGACTTCGATTTGACGAAAGTTGAAATGAATTTCTATCTGTATTAATCATCGTTTATTATGATGTAATTCAACAGCATTCCTTGTTAATTCTTGAAGGTACAAACGAAGAAAGCGACTGTCATATAAAATGTATCATCTTAACAGTATTGGTTAGCTCTGTTCGCATGATGATATATAAAACGGACTATTACACGAGAAAATGATACATTGGAAAGAAAAGCTACGCTTTATCTTCTTATATTTTTTTGTTTATTTTAATAAGTATGAAAAAATATAGAAACATTGAAGTATAAAGTTTTTTTTTTCTATTATTTATCTATATATCGTATACGAAAGAAGAAGAAAAATATCACACATTGACAAATAGAAAAATGAGATATTGAATTTATGCTGGTACATTCAACAAATATAATGCCAATTCACAATCAAGACCAAGATTAACAGCATAACGAATTAATTTCGCTGGACTTGTCGCATCTAAATAGACGAAGAATAGATATAGAAAATACGTGATAACATTTTGTTGAATACAATCAAACATCTGATGAATTTTTATCCGATCAAATCGATCAAAAGAGCAATAGAAAAATATGATTTTTTTATGTTTACCTAGAAGAGACAGTAAATTCTCTTCGTTTAATCCTGGTAACCATTCTCGAATAGGTAATAACAAACCAAATCGTCTTGAATCATATTGATTTTTTAAAGCAACAAGTAAATCGACTTTCATTTCTAAAATAGAAACAAAAAACGTATTCAATCTAAAATGAGAGTTATTATTACTTGATATGTTTTTAAAAAGTATATTTGTAAATTGTATACGTAAAATAACATCGTCTGCATCAGATGAATTCGATAATTTTTTAATTGATGTATATTTTTCATAAAATGATATTAGTGCATGCATTTCTTTAACATGACGATTATTAATCGGTTCAGCAATGACACGTTGTATGCCAGAATAAAGTTGTAATGCATGAAACCATTTACGTAATGATGATTCGTTACTTGATAGAAGTTGTACCAGGGATGATGATGTATTTTTTAATGTTAATGACGATAGTATTGAAGATTTTTGAACATAGAACAGACCATCACGACTTAACATTTGTTTTAAACGTTGAATTTGTTCATCATTGTCATAATTAATTGGCCAATAGTTAGCATCATTTATTTCCAGTTTTTTTATTGAAATGAAATTTGGTAGAAAACATGGTGTACGAAAATTCTTTACTTGTATTTGATTATTTTCATCTACCGACAAACGTCCATTGACAGAACATACTTGTTGACTTGAAACATCTTTGGTTATCATTAAACGTGATTCACATACCATAACGTACAGATGACGAAAGATTTGTAGATGAAAGCTAAGTTAAGAAAAAAAAACAGAGTGTATTTTTTTATCATTCATTTTGATCATTCCCATTAACAATAATAGAGTTCGATCTTCAGATAAATAAATAGTCTAGAATCTCAGCATCAATTATCAATCAGCAATCTTTTAACCTATCGATCAACCCTTTATTCGCAACAATGGATGTATACCGATCCAGTCTATTCCATAATAGAAGACTTGTTCTAATCTTACCCAGCATACTAAAGTATCATCTTTGTACATTGTTTCACTATCTATCAGAAGAAAGCAAATACTATTGGAAGAATCAATCAGAACTAGGGTAAATCAATTTCTACTTTATTTATAATTGCAATTAAAAATATAATACTCTAAAATATTTTGTGTAAAGATGTTTTGAAGATTTTACGTGATTATTTGTCACAATATTCGTTGTATCTAGCAATAACTAAAATTGATGTTCCATCAAATTCAGTGTCCCGACATGATAACTCTTCACATACGATTACGCTACTATTTATTATTTGTTAGTTGTCTGTTACTTATTTAATATTTTCCTTTCCAGTTCGAATACGTATAATGAACCGTCATGAACATAAATTATTTTAATTGCTCATCCAAGTCTAAAGTTATGCATCAAATATTCATAGTACTGAGCAGGTAGTGATATCTCAATCTATCCTATTTTAAATTTATTCAAATCTGATGAGTTTGACGTCTATGTTTCTTATTTGCATAATAAAGTGACTGTCATAATACGAATCCTCGATAACGGCTGCAACTATGTTGTCTCATAAGATCTCTAAATTTTTTAGATTTAATTTGGATACCTTTTATTACTGTCAACAAGCGTTTCAGTCATGAAATTTCTTGAATACTACGATATATATATTTAATTTCACGAAATCAATTTCATTTATTCTCACCGATTATCGTTACTACTCATTGGAAAATGTGGATAAAAAGCAGCTAGTAGAATTGGTATAGCATCATCATCATTGCGCAAGCCATATCTAATACGATAAAAAATAAAATACTACATTATTAAAGAAAAACAAAAGATCATAGAAAAAAACAACTAACCGTCCCCCACCAAGTAACAATAAACCTAAGGCCATGCTTACTGCAACATGAGATCCATACGTAACATGTGATCGATCGGGTCCTACTCTTGTCTGCAATGCTCGTAACAGATTCAATAACTGTAAATCACCACTACCAGCCATAACCTTAAGAGAACAAAAAAAAACAAAGAAGTTCTCCATGAAAGCACCAACAATGTATGATTTCTCAAAAACGTTTTTCTTACCATGGCAAGTGAAAGCACAAGTGTTGATACAACGAATTCCAGTGTTATCGTATCTGGTGCATAAGTATCCGGATCATTTTCAACGTAATCTGCTGGACGATCAATATAAACTTGAAATTGTTTAAAATAAGTTCTCTAGAAAACATACAATAGAATGTCGTTTGTTTTTTCTTTCTATAATTTCAATTGAAACTCAATAACTTTACAATGATATTTGCTGTTTGTTCATTCCATGTTCCAGCATATTTTAATGCTAAACTAAAACATACACCGGAAACGAGATAACAATATGCTTGTGTTACTGATTCGGCATCATAAGTATTTAATGATATTTTTGTTTGAAATGCATTTTTACTTAAAATTGATGGTATCTGTTTTTCTATCCATTCCGGTGTATTTGTTATACTTTCCCATGCGATCAAATTGTAAACAACAGTCTTAAATGAAGAAAATATAACAAGAATATGAAATTTAAATGAAGATATTCTTACTCGTAAAAGAAGAAGATCGGGACGTATTAGTTCTATCAATCGCATAATATCATTTGGGGTAAACCATTCAGCTATATCTCTAAAAATAAAATATTATTTCAATTAGAATGAAGAAAAGAATGAATTTCTTCTCTCATCGATTTGAAAGAAAATTTTCTAAATATCAAAAAAACCAGAATCTTGATAGTTGAGACATATATCAAAAGCTCAATGTCAAAGAGAATAAAAACAATGGGACAAGATTGATCTAATAGTAACAATTCAAAAGAGAATGCCAGAATTGTTACAACATATATATTCCGTTTTGGGGGAAAACGATTCAACAAAGTGAACGTACAGGTGTCTATCTAAATCTGTTCTAGGGTTCCTTCGAATATCGCACATGCATTGATTGTTATGAACGTTCGTGAACAATGCATGCGTTTTTCTTTCTAATTAAAAAGCATTCTAGACTATACAGTACTAAGTGATTCTCCTCGAAAAAGAAACTCCTTCAAGAAGTGAAGTAACCTATCTGGCACACAGGTCAAAATGATGCGACAAGCAACTAGAATAAAACATCTTTCTGACAAATAAATCTAGGCTCCATGAAACATATATTCATGTCGAATGATTTTTCGTCCATGTGCGAAATTAAATGCAAAATGAACCAATATTCATTAGTTGCTTTATTGAAGCTTTTCAATATTATTTTAATGACGTATAAGGAAATTTTTCGATCAATTCTTTATCTCCATTCAGTTGAATTTCTAATAACTACGTTAGATATAAATAAATAAATAAATCAGATCCACGAACTTATTCTTTGTATTGAAATATGTAAGACCAATGGCAATCATAGCACCGGTCGCTGTTATATTCGCATTCATTGAACCATATTCATGTACTTGTATATGTGTCCGAAGTGATCCAAATGAATAGACACGTTCTTTTCCAATAATATAACTTAAAAGTGCACTTGTAAAAAAGTCTTCTTTCGAATTTATGTTATGTAGTCCTTTCTAATATAAAAAAAAAGAAAAACACAATCCATAGGAGAATATCTAAACGAAATTTTCATTTACTTTAAATAGGACAGTACCAAGTGCAATGCCAGATGTAAATGCATACGCTTCACGTTCAAGAATAACCATTTCTTTCTCACCAGTACTAGAAATAAATAAAAGAAGAAAAAAACAAGACTCAATTGATGTACTTCACTAACAATAGTCAGCAGATTGTACAAATCGGTTCTTGAGATGGAAGAGCGGAGGCACGCTACGGAAAATTATTGATCGAACTAAGTCATCGCGATATAAATTTGTATGTTAACTGTTTGAATGCTTACAATCAGTTTATCGAATTCTGCTCATATATTATCGTTATGCGTCTTTTTCCTATTCGAAAATTTTGCAAACAATGAAGATTCTGCGATAATGATTACCGTATGAGCACAGCTTGTTATTATTTAATGAAAAAACGTTTCAGTAACGGTCGATCATCGTACAACTATCATCTACTTAGCGAATATACTTTAAAATGCAGCTTGAAACGAAATGACATCTATGAAGGATTTTCAGTTCGATGACTATTTTTTTCTATTACATTTATCTCAATATTAAAATTTAAATACCTGACGGGTAGTTTTCCAATTTCAGCAAGTAAAATATCTGATATGTATCGATCACCACTACCCGCATAGAGTAAACCAAGACCCATAATACCACAAATCTGTACACCAAATGGTACTTCCCATTCAAATAATGTTTGTGGTAGCATACTTTTAATATAGATTGTCAGCAGGCTTGTCAATGTTAAACTCATTGATTTATAACTAAAATGAATTCACGAATAGTCTTAAACATGATGATTTATTCATAATTACTTTGATACACAAATTCCTAGTAATGATGCCATCATAGTTAATTCATTTGCTTTTTGTAATAGAGAATAAATTAATGATTTTGGTAAATTTTTAAAATGTCCTATTAAACCAAGACCATATAAAAAGCCAGCCTGTTCATTTGTAATGTCATTATTTTTAAGTATTTGCGAACGTATCCAATTGTCACCCATATCACAAGCATGACGATTTATTGCTAATGATGCTGCAACACCGTTATGAAATAACGGCCAATGTGTTATATTTTGTGGTACTTCAATATGTGTCATATTTACAATAACAGTACTAAAATTAGACAAAGAAATAGTTGTAGGAGAACTATCCATCAATCTGTCATGTTGCGAGATAAATCATTTCTATCACTATTTGAAGAATCGAAATTTACATTTAGATGAATGTATCCGATGATTTTCTTAGATTGGAAAATGCGGTAATTAGTATGATTCTTATTTATTCTAAGTGAATATGATGTGTGTCGATAAAATTTGACTCAAGATTTCAGGGATGGGGTAGGCGTTGAGCGAATTGTATCTTAATTGAGCTATTTATAATTGGATTCATCCGATCGAAATCTTTAACGTCGACTTCGATCAACAAATCACATGAAAACGTCAGATTTGCAATAAAAAAAACAATGACCATCTCAACATGATTCGAATATCTCTTGTAGTTTGCATTCATCAGGCCTACGTGTAGTTTTGAAAATATTGCATCAGGTAATTAATCCTTTGCAAATGTCAGTATCTTTTATTAACTCATATTAGTTCAATGACTTGTTATAGTCAAATCGATTCGTCCATGAGAAGCAACCATTGACGACTACAAATTGGATAATTATTGCTCTTCACAGCTGGTTTTAGTTCTGCAATGCGAATTTGTTTTAGTGTCAGTCTATTTTATTAGATTGTTTCAAATGCAGCAGTACAACATATTTTAATCAAGATTGCCTATGGTTCCTGTTGATGAACAAAGGAAAGCATTTATATAACGTTTCTTATGATTCTTAATACTTGTGTAGTTTCGCATCATTTTCTTTGAACTGCTCCTTCGTTACCGAACATCATTTTAAAACATGATTCAAAGGCACGTTAGTCACGCTTTGTTGATATAGTGATTCTGATCAATTGTCACATTCTCAAATATAACTCAAGGTCATAAACTCTAAGAATAAACTACAGGCTCAACGGTAACCTTCTGCAACGAGTATTTACATATTCACTAAATACGCCAGCGTTGGATGCGACTACTACATATATGAGCGCATATTTTGAGAATTAGAGACCTTAGCTATATTCTAGCATTCCGTTTTTCATACTAAAACAGAATTCTAATCGTATTTTCTTCTAAGAAAGTTTTTCATACTCAAAATTCGAGGTTTTCTAAAAATTTTTTGTATTTCTGCATATGCTCCAAACACTAATGAAATCATGTAGAATACCAGAGACCATTGCAAGTCTATCATCTACAATGCACATGAAAAATCACAAACGCTTGAAACATATTATTTTTCATATTTTGAAATGATACCAATACAACCAATTCTGCAAACTAGAATATGGTTGTTAGAAAATTATTTTGGGTATGTCCTCTAGAGAAGTGGATCCGGTAGATAAAAGCTAGAGAAAATATTTAATCATGAATAAGATTTTGATTCAGTATGGAGCATCGGTTATTCTGGCTTTCATTCATAGCTATGATTTGAAATTCAAATATAGATACGAATCGCACAGCGCATTCAGTATCGAACTTGATGTTCAGTCAGTCTAAACTTCGATTTTCCTCTTTGAATAAAACATTGAAATCCTTGTTCTATCTGTTAAACAAGCACAAAACTACATACGATGATGGTACGCGTCCTTTAAGATTTAATTCTGGTATAATAAAAGCATCATGTGGTGATGCATAGACCGTACCGAGAGTTAGAGCACCTCTGAAAAAGAAAATTAAACCATTGAAATTCTTAGAAAAACAAATCCAATATTTCTTTCGTTCAAACCTTCCGAATGGTAATGACATTGTTCTTTGGGCGACACTAAATAAATATCGTTCATTATTTTCCATAACTTCCTGTTCAGTTACATTTGGCCGTTGTGCTACATCTATCATAACCGGTGTGGATGATTGTAGACATTCAACTATTGTTTGTACACGTAAATCTTCTGGAAAACGTAATTTCAATACCTGAAAGCACGAACGAATGAGAAAAAATAATGATGAAATTATTGCGTCTGCATAGTTTTATACTTCGCTTTCAACAAGTCGAGTTTTATCATTATGATAATCTTTTCCATAGACACGTATTAGTTCTAAACTTCGAAGCGATATAAGGCCAGGATGAAAATTTTTATCGAATAATGTTGGATCATGATAAGATAATTCTTGTCGACCAATCAATTCATATGTTTTTCTGGGTAAATCAAATTTCGGATGAAGTGCAACATGACTTATTGCTTCGTACAAAAGAGCGTGTACACATAATGGAAGACTGTCGAACTCGATTGTAGTTAAATCTTAAGATAAAGATAAAATCTTATTTCAACATTAAACTATTCTTTGTTGTTTCCTTCTTTTTAAATATCTAACCATCATTTAAAAATGCATCAATTATTTGTTGATGACGAGTTGATATGTCGCCTTTTGATGTATTCATGGATGTAAATAACACTGGCGATGGTGATGTTCCATCTAAATTATAGAATTTTTCTTATTTAGATGAAACGTAGAAATAGCTTAGTTCTCATATCGATTGTATACCATTGCTATTGGCAGCAATATTGCATAAATAATTGAAATGTACATTTGACATTCCCGGATATAAATACGTTGCAAGAAGCTAGAAAAATAAGCGACGAATTTGATTTAGAAGGTTAATGGAATTCCTTTCATATATTGTACCTTAGTACAAAGAACAATACGATTTGTAACCGATGCAATATATGGAAATGGTGGCAATTGATTACCATTATCAGATTTTGATAGGAATAGTCGTGCCCATTTCAAATAACTTGGTGGAGTTTGATCAAATAATCTTGGCATAAAAATATTCGAAGCCACTAGAGCATAGGATGTTGAATATGAAAAAGTAAAGTTCGATGAGAAAATTAACTTACTCGGTGATAATTGATGAGTTTTACGAACACGTTTTGAAATTTTCCAATTTTCAGCCAAATAATAATGACGATATTCATGTAAATCGAAATCACTGAAATATTTTTTTAAAATCGTTAGTTACGATTTCTTCCTTTTTCCCTCATGTAAAATCATGAATGCGTTAAAATTTTGAATTTTCATCTATCACAATGCTCGATGACAAGATTTATTTTGAATGAACCCACGGTTGCTCCTCGTTTCAACGAAGAAATACTAACAGCGAGTATAGTTTAACTGAAGTTGCCTATTAAAAACATTAGTGATCTGACGAAAGATTTTATTTTTGTTCATAGTGAGTACTCATATTAGAACTTATTTTTCTTTTGACTATTTATTTAACGTTTTGAAAAGAGATCTTGAATCATTGTAAAATCAAAAGAGTTGACATGAAACACATATGTACTACACTAAATGATGATTACAAAACTTCTCCTAGAATAATCAGTTGAAATGAAGAAATCATCACTATCTGACAGAATTGAATCTAAAACTTTTAGTTTAAATGATCTATGTTGAGTTGGTATTGCGTAGACGATCGTTTATAACACACAATGACAGAGTAGTTTGTTTCGTAACAATTAATCGTGATTTTGGCCAAGGAAAAAAAAGTTTCGTAATCTATAGTTTTAATATCAAAACTTATAGGAACTACATCGATGAGTACACGCTAGATTTTTCATCAATCGATGTGTATGATATATAACTTAGAACAATAACTGAAGAATGTAATTTAAATGAATTTCTTTCTAATCATAAGAAACTTATAGTGAATGTTTCATACAGTACAAACCGTGTCCCTAGAACGTCAATAAGATAAATGTCATCACAACATGTTGCTCTCATGTTCATCGGCATAGGCTAAAGATTTATTGTTTCTAACAATTCATTTTCACAATATGGAAACCTTTAATATTCGTTTCATTCATCAATGATTATCGTCCTAAGTTAACTGAGGCAAAATTTCGTTTTTTACGAAAGTCAATATTTCATGAATTTTCTTTCGTTTCTTTCTTCATTATGTTTCTATCGGAACTTTACAAAATTCGTTAATGGCAATGTGCACAATGCAAAATTCTATCCTAGTTCCTGTATGATGTCATTAAAGTTTTTTTTCCAAGTTATTCAATGTACAAATCTATGTACTGATCGCATGAAAAAATTCGATAGAATAGAATAGCATATTTTTTGCAATCATTCAGAAAATACTTCAATAGATACCATGTTTGAAGTGATGTCATAACAAGGTGTTAAATTCTGTATCTACATACAACTTTCAATTATTTATTTAAAAACTGATTAAATGTAGAACTAAAATTTGAAATCGATTTTCTTGAAATCTATTGCAGATCTTTATGCTGTATAATTGAATCCTACATATCAAGTTAAAACGAACTACTTACCAAGCTAAAAGATACAGAAGTTCAAGTAATGATGTACAATCTTTAGTATGATTCAATGTTAAATCCTAAAAGGAACAATTCATAATTCAATTTGAAATATTTTCTACTGCATTTTTGTTTTAAATCTCACTTCATAGATAACATGTAAAGCACAAAGAATCTGTCCGGCATGTGCATAGAGTGGATCATTTGAATTAATTGTTGTATATCGATTGGTTCGTTGTTGTTTTGGTTTATCATTTCTATCGATATGTGGTACGGTTGGTGTTGATGATACAGCTTTATGTCTTTGTTGTGGAAATATATTCGATATAATAGCTGGTGATGGATTTTCAACACTGCCAGTTGATGTGTCACCTTGTTCAATTAATAATGATGTACTACTTGTACTACTTATATTTTGTGTCCATTCTCGAGCAGCATTTTCATCGTTTTCATCGTCCGATAAACAATCAACATTAGTTGGAATGATCGGAATATTACTTACTCCATCCTCGTGTTCTTCATGTGATAAATCTGGTGTTTTATCAAGTAATTGTAATGTAACATCATCTTTTTTAAATAATTTAAATAGATTCGGTTCAATACGACGTATTTCATTTACCATAAATGGCCAATCTTCATCAATATCATTAATATCAATTTTAGTTTTCTTTATTGTCTGTGGCGGTGTTGGCGATGCTGATTTTGATTCTAATCTTTTTATGTATGAACATTTACGTAGATCATAACCGATCAATGTTAATAGTGTTTTAACAAACGTATACCATTCAGCAGGCGAATGTTCATTGATTGGATCAATGTTTGATGAATAAAAAATTGCTATAAATTGATTAAATACTTCACGTGGTACACATGAACAAACAGCTTTCAAAGCAGATAAACCTGAAATGAAGTTTGACATTAGATAGATTAATGTGAACGAATGAAGAACATAGGGTATGACTCGTCTTGTTAATTCTAATCGGAAATAACTATGCTCAGTTTTGGTCATGATCGAAATAAAATTCAATTATACTTCTAATTCTACATTTCTTAAATCGATATAATTACACACAATAATGAATGATCCGAAGACATTCGATTGAAAATTTTACTTGATCAGAAAAACGAATATGTCCAATGACAAAAACGCTCAAGTTGATCGATATTCCGATCGTATAAACTTACATAATGGTGTATGACAAATGTTAGGTAATTCAACAGTATAGTAACGATTATTTTGTAATTTAAGATTGAATAATCGGCCACGAACGTCATCGAGTGATTCATAGCGTGTTACGGATAGAAAATTGCCTTGATTTGCAGAACCACCGGGTGTTTGCAAATGTGACATTGCTGTTGGATTTAAATCATTGAGACTTTCATCGCAAAGAAACGGTTGAGGATGAGGAGTTGGTGTTAACATAGATGAAACTGGTGATGAAGGAAATTTCTTGAAATACAAAATTTTTTCTTTTTACTAGAAAAATGTTCAAGACAAGAATTTTTACCAAAGGTAGTGGTGTTCGGTGAAACGTTGTTGGACGACTGGATGTTCGAACACGTTGATAAGGTGTATAACGTAGAAATACATTTGATGATAATGGACCTGTCTCTTCATGTAGAAGAACTTTAGCAATCTAAATATGGATTTCAAATAATTAGATAAGAAATATACGAAACTAGAAATAACAATGATTCGTTTCCGACAAATAACTCGTATCTTATTTCGGAAATACTTAATCGATTCTTAAGATCAAACTCACTTTTGATGCACCGGAATAGAGAAGTATCGAACGCGATAGATCAAGGACGACAAGAAATTTTAATGACTAAAACAAAATTATTCGAACGGTATTTTATTCATATAAACATTTACATACAGCAACAAAAACTGCATCTCGTGCATTGATTGTTTCAACTTTATTTACACCTGTGTTCACTGTTCCAAGTGTTGTCTTTTCCAATAGGACAAGTCTAGAATAGAAGAACAATGTCAATGAAAACTAATTTATTTTTGATTACCGTAGTTGTCTAACGTGTGGCAATAAAAATGCGACCCATCGATGATCAGATAGATCTCGTACACCAAAAAATTTTGTTGCACATTGTTCTGGATCTCTATAAATAACAACCATACGAAAGAAAAAAAATATTGTCATGAATTCTTCTTTTGTCAAGCGTTTACTTTGACAATGAACTAAATGTTGTATCAGCCCAAATATATTCAACACAATAATCTGGACAAAGTGGATCGGGTATTGAATTTGAATGTGCAGCACAATCAGCATTGAGTGTAGCCATGAAACTACCATTGGTACCCATCCGATCAATTAATGCAGTTGTTGGAAAATGTGATAGATTAGTTGTTGCACCGGCATTACCTATAGTTAATGTTGAACATGAAAATGGTGTTGCAGCTGTTGTTGACGATAAAAATTGTGATGGTGGTAAACGTGCTGTTCCGCGATTGATTGAATCCGATAAAGGTGATCGACTGTAGACAAAAAAAAACGATTGCATATCTATTGTTGAGGAATACAAACATAATTTCAACGATGATTGAAATAGTTTTAGAAAATAATGTTTTCTACTGCGGGTACGATCGAAAGCATAGGACTGAGTTTGAAACTAGCAATTAATAGAAGTTTTGCAATATGATAGAATTATGTTCTACCGACAGTTCAAGAAATAGGATTCACAAAAGAACAAAAAATTTAACAGAATCGATCTGTCGCTAGATGAATATTGATGGTGTGGAAAATCACTAAGTGTTCTATCGTTTGTACTTCGAATCTATGTACATTATTGATCTCCCGGAGGAGTTGTGAATCTTGGAAAAAATTTCGAACAATTAACTTATTCGTCTATGAAGATAATGATTTGGAACAGTCATTTTTCTTTCGATCATGAGAAAAGAAGGTTCGAATATTTGACTTGAAATTCTACCTATAAGGCTGAATGATTTACAAGACATGAACTCTTAGTTCGTACGTCAGCTTGAGATAAATACCTAGACGTAAATCTTTGATCAAACAAATATACTCTCGTTAATATATATTCTTTGATTGGATTTCAAATCGAAAATTCATTTTTGTTTTTTGTGTTCTTCTGAAAACTAGCATCACAGCATTATTTAACCAATAGTAAAAAAAGCTATTCTCTTCATAGAAACAAGTTAGCTGACAGAAGCTGTTTCAAAGTATTTTTAGGTCACGCGGAACTTAGTAGTGCCTTCAGATTCAATACAGAAATGAATCTTTTTATGAGCTAGGTATCAAATTACAGAATTCATAAAAAGAAAGAATAGACACGAAGCAAAAATCTGAATCTCTTGTAGAGTTTTTATACAAATACGATGCAATATCACCAAGTAAAAATCAACGTTGATATAGAACAGAACAGAATTCTATGTCTCTACTGTAGATTTTAGTTAAGTGAAAGTTAGATTTCACAGTACTAGTTGATAAACAGCAAATATTAATAGTATATTTTTGTTAAGTAAATTCTGATTTAAAGAATAATATATATATGTATATAGATGAAGATTCGCACAGTCGAAAATTTTTATCTGAAACTTTTCTTATCTAAAAACCTCTCCAATCATTCATGAGAAATATGTATCGTACGAAATAACAGCCATTGATGCTAATCGTCTTGGATTTGTTAATAAATGACTTGGATTTGGCGATGAGTTTGGTGCAGCAGTAGTCGTTGCTGCACCTGTCACTGTTGTTGTTAGTATACTTGAACGACGTGATAATGTATTATTCATCATTGATATTTGTGCAAGTGAAATATTCGGTTGATTCAATAATGTATTCGTATTTAATGTTTGATGAATATTTACTGGTCCTAGTTGACTTTCATTAAATGTTGGCAATGTCATATTTGTTGCCTGATGACGATCCTTTTGTTAAAAAGGAAGAAAATTAGACGAAGCTACGACTTGTATGATTTTGTTTTTGAATACTTTCATAGACTTACTTCATCCGTACATTTTCTTAATAACCATAAACTATGTATTCGATCGACTTCATCAAAACGTAATACAAGTTGTTCATCAGTAGCTAAGCCTGCCGTTGTAAAAACATGTTTATCAGAACTGTAGAACCATTCACCGTTATGCCTTGATATAACTGGTTTAACTTCATCCAGTGGATGTGAAAGAGAAAATAAATTTGGAAGATAGTGATCGTTACTAGATTAAAACAAATTCAATAAATGAATATCACAAGAATAGAATATTTACGATTGTCGTTCAATCATTAAACCATCACGAAATGGCCAAACTTTTGATACCTTAATACGAGATAGAAATATTTTCAGTAAAATCTTAATCTATTTCGAGATGTCTTTTTTAATCTCGTATTTACAGAAAATGGTAGAGCAACTTTCGTATATCCAGTATCCATGCCAAGAACAGTTAAACAAGTTTGTTCAATTAAAATGGGAAATTCTGTTCCACCATGTTCACCTAATATTAGAAACATAAGATGAGAAAATGAAAAAGCTTCAACAGTTATTATATAATTCGTCTAATTTACAAGACATTGAACATTGATCAAATTTCGTCCATAAAAGCTGAAATAAACACGAAATTAAACATTTCTCATAACATTGATTTTCGTCTACTTTTTTTGGTATTGTATCAGTTGTAAATTCCATGTAAGGTGGACATTGAATATTTTGAAGTGGATACGTCCAAATTATGTGCGAACCTCGAGCATAAATTTCTTCATCGCCTTGACGATTACTTGTTGCACTTATTGACCATAATTCCTTTAAGAAAAAAAGCAAAGTATTCTTTTTTTTTCAAAATTTTTAGCTTTTAAAACTATTCGATTCACTTGTTCAGTATTAATAGTTGTATCTTCATCAATATAATTCGCACCATTTGGTTTAAACAGAGCGACTTTACTAACACTGATAGTTGCTAGATTAAATATTAAAAATAAGCATAGTAAATATTTATTATCGTAACTATTCGTACCTGCTGGTTGCATTTCTGGATTAGTTCGGAAAATTTTTACATAAATTACTTTTGTTAAAGCAGAAAAAGAACGAAGAGTGTTCGTTGTTTCGCATCATTTTAAGATTGGTTATGACCTTAGCCAATGATATAGAGAAAGATTTTTTGTGCTCTTTGGTCGATCGATGAAATTTTCACATTGAATATAGTTGACTTTTATCATTTATTGGATTCGAAAGAATAAATACAAGGATAGAGGTATACTCCTATATAAAATACTAGTTGATATAAACTTCGTCATCAAGTCCTCACAACCAAGATTGGCCATCTGTACAGAGATTTTCCTAAATTAAGAATTCCATCTTCAACCATAGCTATGCTATTGCTATGGAATTTCTTTGTGGATGAGTCTATTACAAAATAGACTGATTCAATCCAGCAGATTTTTTAGGAAAAATAAGAAAAGAAATTGCTATTCATTACCAATCGGAACTAAATACATAATAAGTAGATTCATATTGAAATGATAATGATCTTCCCTTCTGCTAGTCGATTGGCAAGTATTCTAACGATTTAAATTACAGCTTTCAATTTTTCATAAGCCATTCAATCATTTGTTTATTGTGCAATATTTCTTTTTCCGTATCTATAGATTGGTTCATTCTGCTCTATTACACTTACACTTCGATTGGAAAATTAATTCTATTAGTCAAGTTTCGTATACTTCTATGCTATATTCACAGCAAACTTGATACAAATCAGGAAATGAAAGTGCTGAAAAATATTTTTACTAGTCTGTTCATTGTTCGTGTATTCTGTTTGTAGAAAAACTCGGAGATAATGTGTCTAGATCTATTCAATTATGTGATCTTTAACACTATCTATTAGTATTTTTGCACATGAGTTAGTTTATCGAACAACCAATTTTCATCGTACAGTGAATTTTTAATGGTTCATTTGGCACGTTCTTGGACAATGTGGCTACATGATTCTGAAGTATAAAATAAGATTTTGAAAGGCATCGTATTTCTATTCCCCGCTGCGAATTGCTCCACGTATGTCCATAATTAACTGTTTTTTTGCATTGTAATTGTGTAACAGTTACATTTTTTGAAACTTATTAATTCGTGACGAAATTTTTTTTGTGAATTCTATTTACAAACTAGAGTGGTAACGTCATGTCGCAAATATTCAATTGGATTTTTATCTGATAGAACAAATACTCTGGTTTAACACTAATGCGTTCAAAATACTTAGATTAAACTAGGTTTGTTTTATGTATCTCGTATTGAAATTGACAGTACAATTACAGGAATTTATTGAAACGTTATGTTTTGATTTTCAACGAATCAATTAACTTTAAGAAATCCCATATTGCATATCCGATAGGCGTACAACGATGTATAAATTTGTTCCGTTAAATTAATTCACATGAAAAATGTATTGTCTGTACCATGAGATAGTTTGTATTATGTTGCTTACATTAAAAAAAAAGACAAGATTGCTAATAATTCTAGTAATTAGCGCGAGATAATAGGATTGATCAATTGGAGTCTTCCGAACAAATAGAACCTTAAAATTCTTCAGTGTTTATTATTTTGAAAAGATCATTGTTATACGACTTATGTTTTACTCTATAAATTATTTTCTCTAATAATAAACGAGTCGAGTATTTTCGACGAGTTTTTATCACGGTTTAATTCAAACAAGATGATTACATACCGTTGTTAGCATATGTTATTATCATCTAGGATTATATTTTTAAATAGTTCGTGTTAGATTAGATTACTTCTTCTTTTTTTATTCTTCTTTCTGACTGAAAAAATCTTTTCTCATGTTGCACAATTCTATTCATTAAAATCTACATTTCTCATTGAATGAAAAACTGAAGATATATTGTTGTCAAACAAAAGCAGATTACAATCATAGATTGATAAATTTCATTATTAATATTAGACAAATTCTATTTCATAAAATAGTTGACTGTTTGACAAATCTCTACAATCTTATTGATGACGTTGTTATTTTTTTTTTCATTTGAAAACATGCACCCAGAGTTCAATTGAATTATTTTCTATATTTCAATATATTTTAATAAAAAAATAATGTAGGGGTATCGTTTTCATCCGAAAAAAAATATATAATTAATACGCCTAAATTTTATTTATAACATGAGTGCAGTAGAAAAAATAAATTCATACAAGTTACATCGGTTCAAATTTCCTTGTTTAATCATATTTAGTATCGGAAGATTTTGGATTATAAGCAGGTGGTTTTGGTGATGATGATGTTATTGTTCGATCATTAAAACGATTTCGTGTCTTATCAATTCGATCAAAAAATTGTATGACTTGTTTTGTAAGTAGTTTTTCAATTAATGTTATTAATGGTTTGACAAAAAATGAGAAAATTCCCAGTTTTCTATAAATAACCCGACGTGTATAAAAACTTAAACCTGTATTAATTACTCCGTCAATAGCAACGTTGCGCGATGGAAGTAATTGTGGATTTTCTAACGAACAATAAACCAAAGAAGAAAGAAATCCGTTATAAATAATTGAAGATATATATTTATATTTACCTTTGTAAAATTTTACATCGCGTTTGCTCATCGTATATATTTGATGAGCACTTGATATGACAGTAATTAAATCATTGTAAATACTTTTTATTAAATTAAGAATTCCAGCAAGTAAACCTACAACAATTGCTAATGGTAAACCAATAAGAAAAAAATGTATTAGACGATGAATAAATGATCGTTTGTGTCGTGAATGTTGACTTTCGAGTGGTGGTGCTAATATTGGTGTATCGGCATTTAATTGTAATAGAATCTTTGAAAATGTTACTTCTTCATGTTCAATAAATAATGATCGAGCAGCTATTTTAAATGCTGGCCGAACTAAACAAACGAATGTAAATTTAGCACTGGATAAATGATCTAGTGCAACAACGAATGGTTCTTGACAGTATGCTGATACATCAAACTTATCGCCTATCATTCGTGCATAAGGTGGAACACTTCCTATAACAAGAAAAAACAAGATAATCAAAACATTCAAAGATCTTTATTGTATAAATTCATTCTACCGGTTGTCATGTTTGAGCAATTTTGTATGGTCTTATAAATTATTATTTAATTGTAGCAATATACGAATGTAGTTCACTGAAGTGTCTCGATGATTGTTCGCTACATCCAAATCAAATGTTAAGATATTGTAGCGTCCTCTGTTTTATTTCTGCAGCAAGAAAGTAAAAAGGTTTCTAAACAGTACTGTGTTGTTGTTGTTGTCTGTATGTCTCTCTCGGTCGACGTACGCACGAATCATAATTGATTTAATGATTACTTGAAATTAATAACAAAAAACAAACCAAACCTATGATTTCGCCATACATGATGGGACTAATTCAACCTTGTTGATTAATTTTCAATCTATATTATTCGAAAAAAATTATTTTCACAATTTTGAGTCGTAATATTATTTATACATAATTGTTCTAGTCACAAATCATTATTAGAGATATTCAGATATGGATGCAATTATTTGCTATATTTTGAAGAGAATGGTACAATAATGAAAATAAATCGAATCAAGTAATTATTAAAAATAATTTATTATCGTATCAGAGTAAGACATACTCATATTCCTAGCGAAGTGATATTAATGTTGTCAGATTATTGAGTATTATTTGTAATGAAATCCACGGTTGTAATTTTTATATCGAGTTTTAAGGGTTTTATTAAAAGTACAAAATTTTCAATACACGTTCGATTGTTGTTTATACTTTATGATTTATAATGAATCAATGCGTTTCTAATTAGATATTTTTGCGTATATACTAATGTAATCATAAAGAAGTAATATGCTTCAAAAACGGATGTTTCTTACGAAGTCCAATGTTTTTTGTTGGTTGTATACAGATGAAAAACATATGGTGAACAGAATAACATGATTCTTTAACGAGCACGGTCGCAATTAAAATATTACATTTTTTTTATTGAACATCCTTTATAGATGAATACGAAGAGATAAAAGAATACATTTTGCATCCATCCGAGTATAAACAGAGAATAGCTCTTGAAAATTGAATATAACATTTTAGAACAAAATCATATAAATATACTTGTTTCAAAATCTTAAACATCATTGGTTACTTTGGTTTTCAAGAATTCTATTCACTTTTGGCATTGAAGATATATATATTCAATAGAATAAGACATGGTCCGAGTTATTTATGTCTTAATGCATTTGATAAATATACGACAAAGAAAATGTGAATTTCAAATTACACCCAATGCACTATCCTTTTGAGTAGAAATAATAAATAAAACAAGAATATTTATTACTCTCGTCCTACTTTTCTTTTTTCTTTTATCGTATTCAGATCTTTGACATGTCGTGAAACTTTGTCAGAATAACAGTAGCAGAACTATATCAGTGGATTAGTTCTTAAGTTAGACCTCGATACTGACAATGCATAATGGTACAGACAACGACAAAAGAAAAACGTGTTTCATAAAGAACACCAATCTTATTTTTAAGATTCATTCATCAGACAGACGGAAAATGAAGTTCTCATTTAAAAACAAGAGTTTTCTATACGAATTTTTTCACATTCAATGGTTGGTTCCAGCTCGTTTGCGAATCATGTAAAATACTTGAGTGCTTCTATCAAATCTCAATAATTGTCCATTAATAATATTTTACATAAGAGAGTTTGATGCATTCAATGAGTTCACTTCATTAAATTATAGTTAATAAACTTGCGAGTATGTGATTTTTAGATAACGACGAAGGAAACAAAGACGCAGAAATATGACGCTAGTCTATATGACATCCAACAGATGCATAATTCTTTTATTTGCTAACGTCACCACACTACCACTTATGACTAACAAAAAGAATAGTCTTTAGTTATCTAGGTTTCCCTAGTCGAGATATTGCGTAGAATTAATTACTCATCACATCAAATTTGTTGCGAATAGAATTTTTTCAAAAAAAAGTTATGTTTTCAAATTTTAATTTACAAGTAGCCTTCATGACTTGTAGTTTTTATGCTCTAGTAATTTTAATCTGCTGAAATTATAATGGAAAATTTGATTGTATCAGATAGATATGCAAGATATTACTAGTATTCGATAGCATTTATATGAAGTTCTAATTCATACTTATATTAAAACAACGTAGATATCTATTAAAACTGAATGGGAATTAACGTTTAGTTTTCTGATGGGTAATCTAATCTTCATACGTCGTCTCATATGTAACTATAACAACCAAAAAAAACGGTTTTTTCTTTCATTCCATATTGTATGCTCACTCTCCCGTCAAGTCAAAACTTCTATTATAATATCAAGCAACGATCATGAATATGCCTACCCGTTCTTCTGCTTTTTTTCTCTTTTCTTCCATCCATCTAGTGTCTGCAAGAAAAATTTCAAAAAAAGAATAGTAATCAACGAGCTGCGAAACAGAAGGATAGAAAAAGAAGACAAAAAGGGAACATTATAGAGATCTTCACCGGTTCACCATTAACGGTAATATTTTCAAGCACAGTTATGACTTCAATGACTCCCAAAGAATTAAACCAGCTCACTGAAGAAACTGGTTTGAGCAAATCATCAATACAAGATTGGCACAAGCGTTTTATGCACGAATGTCCTTCGGGTAGTATATCCAAAGAACGTTATATCAATTTATATCGTTCGTATTATCCTCGTGCACGTAATTCGGATGCATATGCACAAATGTTATTTACTGCATTTGATGATGATCGTGATCAAGCATTAAACTTTCGTGAATTTCTTCGTGTGGTCGCCGTAAGTCAAGGCACAGATGAAAAGGCTAAACTTGAACTGGCTTATAAAGCATACAATCGCAATCAATCAGATATTAATTTAACACGAAAAGAACTACAAAATGCAATAGTGGCTATTTTAAATTTAGTTGAAACACCAGATGATAGTGATGATAATAATGATACGGATAAACGGCAAATAACTATCGAATGGGTTATGAAACGTTTAGGTTTAGATGATAAAAATGAAGTAACAAAAAAAGAATTTATACGACGTTGTAAAGGTGATCCGAACCTCTATGAATTTTTAGCATTTCATTGTGTACCGAAACCGAATTGTCCTGATGGAGATCTACGTGGTAAAGAAAAATATAAAATAGCTGTTAAAACTGGTACTGAAGGAAAAAAAATGATTCTAATTAAATCATCTGGTACGGATGCAAATGTTTATTTAAAAATACATGGGGAAAAAGCTAGTTCAGATACCATACAATTACAAAATTCACAAACTCATAAAGATCCATTTGAAAATGGTCATACAGATGTATTTACACATTTTCTACCATCATTAGGTACAATAAAAGGCGTAACACTTTGGCATACAGGTGACAAAAATCAAGGTTGGTATGTAGAAAATTTGACGATTACAAATGAAACATCAAATGCAATAACATATTTTCCTGTACAACGTTGGCTTGACGCCGATGAATACGATAAAATGACGAAGGTTGAACTTATTCCGAATGTACCACCAGGCTATGCTCAATAAGCCGAGTAACATTTTCTCTCCGATTTTCTATCTATTTAAAATATAGAAAACTCTTTTCTATGTATACACGTATATACATAATTTTATTAAAATATCAAATAAATATTGTCAACATTAAAAGAAATGCGTTTGTTTTCTTTTTTCTGCTATTTCTTTCAAGACGTAAGAAAATAAACATTTATCTTAAGAGGACATTTATATCCGTAATAAAATATCGTTTAACAAGCATAATTAAAGTTAAAAATTGAAAATGATTTTTATCAAACTCTGTATACATTAAGTTGTAGGGAATCGGTAATAGACTTCTGAGAATAATGGAAATTTAAATCAAAGAATATTATTTAACAGATATTTAACAGATAATAAAAGAGAAAAAAATACATGTCATCTGAAATTATTCGGTGTTGATGTTATTGAATGATCCACTTCGACTTCAAGATATTATCTACTTAAACTTAATCGACCTTTAATATCTCTCGGCTTTTTTTTTTTGACTTGATGATTAACGGAGCTGTAAGCAATCATATCAAATATTACTGAGTCAATAGAACATAGACGTGGCTAAATTTATTTATTAAGAATGAAATTACATTCATAAATGATTTTATCATAAAATCTAGTTTATTTTTGATAATGAGAAGACAACAAAACATAAGCTATTTTCATGTGGAATACGTATTTATCAATATGAATGAATAAAATAGAATCAAAACGAAAAGGAAACTGTTGAAAATTTCCTGTTTTCTTTTTGGGTTTTTTTTAAGTAAATGAATGTATAATGCACTACACATAAATGTCAAAGTATGTAAAAGAATACATTCTCGAACAAGAGAGAATAGTTTTCTTTCATGTATCCTTGTCATTCAGTTTTCTTCTATATACATAAATGAAGTATTGGTTGCCGAAGATATCCTATTCTTCTTGAATCGATCTTAATGTTACAGTTCGTTGTCGTACTGAAGATGCATGATTGCGGGGCGAGTATTGAGTATGAATTGCATTTCTATCGATTGGTGAGATTTGGTATGGAGATTTTAAATCAGTTTTTCTGAATGAACGTTTTGATGATGCTGATGATTTTAGGCTGCTTTTGTGAATTGATGAATAATTTGGTGCTGCTGGTTGATTAAAATGCCAGCACATTTTTGTAAGAAAATGTGAAAGCCATTTCCCACACGTAGGTTTGTCTTTTGCCATGATTGTCTTTCTTCGATAAATAATACTTAAAGGGCACTTATATACTAGAAGTAATACATAAGAATTAATGATCATATCTGTGCGTGGACCATTCTCGTCATAAACATGACTAATATTTTTAACTCGAATCATGAGAAAGAGATAATAATTGCGTTCTTGTACCTATTGTAAATATTTCATTACCAGCTAGCTGCTACACGAACATGCATAAGAAAAAATAACGAGACATAATTTGCGTGTATTTTTTGATGATAATATGATAAGGCACAAATAATTGAAAATGTAGGTATATGATTACTTTTTTCTTTAAGCTACTTGGCAAATCTGTCTCGTCATGTATCGATGAATTTGGGTATTTTTTTGTTCAATGTAACTCTGAACATATTGACTTCTTAGATTATGGACACTAAATTGAGTTAAAATCAATACTTAATTTTTGTCTATTGATATGCCCTCACGACTATTAATAGAATGTTTACATAGTTTCAATGAAAGAAAAAATCATAACATTTACCGATGTATGAGAAATCGGTGACATGCGGTACTTAAAATCGACAGTGAGCAGTCGCTTGTAAATTCTTCGGAAGAATCACATTTTTCCTAGGAAAATATAAATGCTCTCTCTCTAGAACTCGTCAGAGAAAGATTATAGGAAGAGTGTGTGAAAATTCTCAATGAATGGCGCACTTTCAAAATACAAGTTGCTTTTTACATTTTACTGGTAAAAATAGACGACATGCACACACTGTTTATCTTTTCTTACAAAAATTCTACACAAGATAAGAACAATGATAAAAATCGTGCTTTCTAAACCTTTCACTATATGCGGGTCAAGGGTTTTTCTATTTTATACTTGATCGAAGGAAATAATTTAATTTAGTCATATATTTATGCAACTCGTTTCTTTTCTTCCTTCACAAGACGAACTACCGTGTCAGAATCATAGAAAAAAAGAGAAAAAAAGTTTCGATGCTTTCGTCAGAAAACAAAATGATTCCGCAAAACAAACAAATACTAAAATATAAATTGAAGTGCATTAGAAAATAATGTACGGGTTAAAGTCTAATCGAACATATTTTAAAATGTACGTATGATCAAGCTACAACTATTTTACTCGTGCACAATTATGAATATTCATTAATAAAATGAGAAAGAAAAATAGAAACGAAAATGTAGAGAAAATTCATGTCGGTCTTCTTCTAGTAATGAAAAAAGAAAATTATACGAATTTGAATTGAATGATATCTATAATATATATTGTTTGTGTCTAGTTAGTTTTCGATCTAGAGACAAAGATACGGTTCAATGCACACCCTCTACAGTAGTGTTTATTTTAATTATCCAGTCACGAGATCAAAAGTGATGAGGCCTGTACCTCAATATATTTTTCATCGTAGTTAAAACTATTTCACAAAATGCGAATCACAAGATTTTTATCATCGAGGAAGTATTACTAGTGATACTAAAACATTCTAGAATAGAAAGAAATATCAATGGCAATTTCTCAAGACAAATATGAAGAAAAAACTTGAGTATATTTCTTCTATTATTTTTCCTAGAATTCACATACTCACTTCTATTTATAGGGAGTAGTCTTACAGAAATGAAGAAAAATTAAAAGACTACAGCAATATGAAGAAATATGAAAAATACAGTGTAGTCATTTCATCGAAAAAATAACTTCTTCAATGAATGATTAATTGAAAGAAAAACGGAAAAATTCAAGATACTCAATACTGGTCTCATTTCAATTACTGGAAGGAGAAATATGAAATTATCGGATAATGTTTTCGTTTGTGTTTACATTTAAGTGCGAGATGGAGTCATTCACAAAATATGTTCAAAATAACAGAAGAAGACTTATAATACAATTCTACTGACAAATCAGTGCTTATTCATTTCTATTCTGGATAAGTTCACTCACGAAAGTGTTATTGAATAGAACAAAACGTGAAATATGTGACGTGAGAAAGCAAGCTTGTTATGTAAAGTTATATTAATCTTGTATAAAACTTTTAAGGCTGGATTCTACTGTTTTCGACTTCAAATGTGGTTCCCCCAACTTCGCGGGTACGAATCTGAAACTAAAACACATGAAGGGTCGTATGCTTGAACGATAATAGCCAAGATATTGTTAGAACTAAGTATGAATATCTATAAGTGTATGTAAATACACGAAAAATTAATTAGCCACCGTCCAAGTTATCCATTCAACGGATTAAACCGTTGTCATATACGAGAACTAGAAGTACGAATGAAGGTTTTATGTTTCTGAATCAACGATTGCCAATCAAAATTGCACAGTAACTTATTTTCATCAACAAAAGTAAAATTCTTCTGTTGGAGAGGAAACTGTTTCAATTGTAGTTAGGGTATATCGAGCTTCACTATTTCTATACAGATTACTTGAGTCGGTAGGACATATGTACATGTCTAGGTTTGAAGTAAGAATGTTGGATGCCTGTGTCTTGTGGATGTTACTTCAAGATCTCCAATATAAATACAATCTCACACACTCAAATATCAAACCAAGCTCACAGTTATTCACAACTCCACATAAACATATTGCGTCCACTTATACCCACGCGTCTTAGTGAGCACAATACAATCTATCACTTCTATGTCAGACTTCCACACCATACCCTCTCACTCCCCAAATCTGGTTACTCTAACATCACTTCCACTCACCCCTATACTCTATCCCTTTCATGCTTTCTCTGACCCCTCATACAGATCTTCTGTCATATGCAGGATCAACCTGCCTCACCCTGCCCCCCCCCCTTCCACTGCAATCACCGTACGTTCAGACCACATCGTCAGTCATATACCCTGTACCCACAACACACCATGATATTTTATCTAGCAGGTATAGATACTGAATATTACATACATAGATGAGTTCTTTTCTTCTATTTTATTTCTTTTTTTATGGAACTAATTTATTGGCTTTTGATTAGTTCAAGTAATTTACTAATATATCACTTTCCTGTATTCATCATTGTCTATGCATTCTTAGTTTACTAGGAAACCTATTCAGACTATTATCTACAACCAAATATTTCTTCTGCTATTGATCATCCTCTTGTAACCTTATTCATCATGTAAGACAATATATTGGGAAGGTTTTATTGATCTTTTTAATCAATTTTTTCATGTCACACTCGAACATCTTTTATGCATAATCTCCAGTCAACATTTGTCAGCGATCACGCAAAGAACGAATTTTGAACTTCGGAATCAGCTGAGTTTTCGTCCGTGTTGTTTAATCGACCCGGGCGTTTTTCAACATTGTGGGAGACATGAAAGAAAGTAAAAAAAGTACAGATGAATCACAATTTCTGTCGTGATTATGGCGTTATATTTGAGTAACAATAAGCAAATATGCATCATTATACTTCAGAGTTATGCTCTTACCTATCATAATATTAATCCGTATTGATGAGATTTAATTAAATGTCGAAAGGGTTCAGGCGGCTAAAAGAAACTACTTATAATCGTTAGGGAATTTATTTCATCTCATCTGTAATTAAAAAATGAATCATATGTTTTGTTTTTAATCAGCAAGTTTATGTCAACCAAAGGCTTGTGATCGATCATATGTTAACATGATGTTTTTCTTTCTCATACTACAAAATTATATCGAGTCAGCTATTACACGCAGTCGCTATTGTTTCTTTTTGATAATGTTGATATGAACTTATCAGTTTTATCTTAAGAAATACGTGACAGCGAATATTATCTTATCATTCGTCATAGAAAATCACATGTCTATTTATCGTTTGTGAAACACATGTCCTTCATACAGTAATAGCCATATCGAATCATTTTTAGTGCAGTTATGATTCAATTCTTGTTACTGAAAGATTTTAGATTTGTTAATAAACGATTTCATCTTTTCTTGATGAAAATTGAGGTACGTTTCTGAAGGATGACGTCATAATAACCTTTTCAATCATTCGTTGACCTAATTAATTCAAATTTTAAAGTCAAAAGACTAGTGATAACCTTATCAATTCCTCATTAAATCTAGTAATATAATTTTCGATAGATCATTGCAAGTGTTTCATAAAAAGTTTCAAATCAATCAAATGAAATCATCTTATAAAAAAAAAGAAACAATATGAGTACGAAAAAAAAAATTAAACAATCTTTTCTCTTTCTTTTTATATTCTTAATCATGTGCAATACAAATAACAATTTAAAAAATAACAAGTACCATTGTGAAATATCAAACAAAAGGAAATATGACGTCGCTGCCATTGTTTAAAGTAACATAATTCCCACTGACTACAATCAAGTTCACATCATATTGCTTTCATATTTTGTAAACATAAGAGTCAATTGGGCTGTCATTCAGCGCTTGGAATGTCGACTGACGGCACGAATCTGTATCCAAGGAGACAAAATTTTTCAAAAACACGTTTAAGCACACAAATGGACGGAAAATCGAGAAACGTGAACGACGAAGTTCCCTGATTGTGAGAGAAAACCACTCATTTTCCAACCTTCTTGTGCGTTTAATCACGTTTCCAGCCAAGAAAACCTTTTAAATGCATTAGAAAAAAGAAAAATTGTGGTCGTCTTATTAATACTGAAGAACTTTTATTATGATCCCGTCATTGAGAACGACTATGCAATAAAAACGAGTATTATTTCTCTTTCTTTTATGCATTTACAAGCGGTTTTGGTCTCAAAATGCGATTAAACGCACTAGGAGGCGAGAAAATGAGCGGTTTTCACACACAACGGGTAACATCGATTATCATCCTAATAAGTCCACTTTTCTCGATTTTCCGTCCATTTTAGGGCGCTTAACGGCATTTTTGAAAACTTTTCTCTGCTTGAGTATGCCAGGGGCTGTTTGAAAATTTCATTTCGCTCTTATAGAGGAAATCGTAATGAATTTCGATTGCGTTCAGCTATGATGATTCGGTTGACAAGCAAGTGATAATGAATCCGAATCAACAATTGCTATATTAGGAAACTATTTGCTTTTAGTGATTGTTTTCCACATATCTTATATCTTCCGATTGTTACTAAATTTTGCAGAAAAGACTTCAGATGTGCACGTGCTACGTTCTTGCCAAATTTTTTATTTCGATGAAAATAATATTTAGATACTGAGTACGAGTGACTGACTTGAATCGCTACTCGAATGTCTAGAAAAAGCAGATGGTTGGAAAAAGAATATATCATGACAGTCAACCCACTTGAAAACAATACGTCTGCTCATGCAGTTCGTTGATTTAATTAATAACTGGATGAAATAAATCGGATGATGGTTCATTCACAAAATCGATTTATTTTCTGATCATGAAATGATTGGTACAGCCTAATCAAAGCATAGTGTTATATCTTTCAATGAAGATACATCCATATAGTATAATTGCAGTTAAATCTCAATCGATGAATGGAAAACTTCTCATTAAATAATTAATTTAATTTAAAACAAAAAGTCTTTTAAATACTTTATTCATAAAAAAATAGAAGCAGAAACGGTTCAAATTTTGATCAAGAAATAGCTAATAAGGAAAATCTTATTCATTTCATTTATTTGATAGGTATACTTCTATTTTTGTTTTTAATTTTCAAGACATTTTCAGTTAAACACTGCATTCAAGAGATAATCTTGTCTGGATTATTGGAAATTCCTCACTGCTATCGAATAAAATTGATTGACACTTTTTTTTTGAAAAGTACAAAATTGACTCAATGATGCCCATTTCGATCACATGACTATGCGTCATCCATCTCTTGGTACATTTTTTAGTAGATGAGTAGATTTCTTATAAAATAGACAATAGTAATATATTCATCTGTTCATCTTTCAGTATCGTTATTTGAAACTAAAATTCTTAACTAGGATTAGTATTTCATCAAGCATTAAGCTCAACAAGCCCTGGTAAACTGGTAATATGTCTTTAAGAACGATTTAAGAATGTCTAAACGATGCAAACGAGTATTATTAATTGAAAATTATAAGAGAACTGTCTAGGCATGAAGTAACTAATGGTTTTTTGCTTAGTTTCACATGCATTATTGAAGAGAGTGAATAGAAGAAATTTTCTTTTTTCATACTTCAATTTCACCAAGGTCATTTTTAGAGAAATTTTATTTATCATTCAATGTTACAATAAACGAACAGACTGAAAGATATATCATTTGTCGTATCGAATTAATTTTTAGACTGTTAGAAATTTTTAATGTCTTATTTAATAATATAAAAAAGTATGAGAAAATTTTATTGCACGAATGATTCGTGTTGTTATTTTAATTTCATTAATAATGAAATCAATATGCATTCAGATGTAAATTTCAATGCATTGTTTTTTAGTTGTGTTATTTCTATGGTTAATAAGATCGTTGTGCAGATAAATAATGAAAAGTTACGATGTCAAATTCGCTGTTAATCGATTCGACTTCATAATATCTTATGATAGATTAAAAGACGAACGAAAATCCTTTTTCCATGTGACAGATAGATCACAAGGCACGATTAAGAATTATCATGATTGTTATGATACTTTCGAATACAGCAATACATTGATTATGAATTATTTGCGAAGTTAGAATAAATTTTAAAGAGATCACAAATAATTGATTGTCTATGCTAAATCTCGTTTTGACAATGATGATCTTCATTTTGATGACTAATAGAAAACTTCACAATTATTTGATCTTTTCGATTTTTTGTTCTTGAACTAGTAAAATTTTATTGAATTTCTTCATGAAGACGCGTGTACTCTGCTTGGGTTCATCTCGAAAATGGAATTTTCAATTTTACACAATAGATTTCATGAATGGACTTTTTTTTTCTACAAAATTTGATGTCGATAATCACTCTTTGAATTGAGTAATACTTGTTTTCTGACACGGCATGATCAGAGAAAGTCGAACCATTCATGAATTTTCATCTATGTATCAAATCAATATGCTCTCGATTAATAATAAGTAATTCAAAAAAAATCCAAGCATGAATTTTTTCGTTAGTGCCCCATATAAATCTGAAATGCAGATTTTACTTTTCTCCATTTCTGATCAAAAAACATTATTACATGTTTACATGAGAAAGTAACAGTCAAAATGCAGTGTATTAAAAATTATTAGTCATCATCAGATTGTCACATGAAGAACAACAGGGAAGAATAAACAATCTGTTTTCAACAATCAACATGAATATAATAATATAATATGAACACATAATCTTCAAATCATGTAGGAATACTTTGATTTCTTGATGAGATGAACTCGATTCATTAATGTTACGATACTGTATATATCTTATATACATCGAATATGAGCATGATTACTCGAATCTTTATGAATGAACTCACAGAAAATCATGTTTTATCTAACTGAAGTTTCCTTCACTACTCTACGGTTCAATTCTTCGATCGATGCTTTCTGAAAAGATATACGACAATTAGTAAGTAGTACATCGTATTAATAAAATATGCAAGATATAATTAGAGAGAGTACAGTGTATTAGAGACATTCGATCCATCCAGAAGCTATTCCTAGATCTTCTAGTTCCATGATACTGTCTTTCAATTATTTCTGCTTAAAGTTCTCAATAGACCTGCTGGCAAAGATGCCAGATATGTTACGTTAAGTTACTTAGAATTAGTTCTCGTGATAATAAAAGTTTAACATACAATTTTACTAAACTTTAAAACCTGTAAATTGCCATGCTACTAGATTCATGTTACAATAATTGAAAGAAAAACATAATCCTTTTTTGATTACAACAAATTCGAATTATTTTCATTCGATAGAAATCATCATCGTCCAGTTATCATTGCAGAAGTACTCTTCCGTTGGTTTGTTCTTACTAATGTTGAATCATACGTTTTTGTTTCGTTAGACATCAGTGAATAATAAACCTGGCCAAGCATGCTGTTCGTCAAGCTAGTTGAATAGCGACGCTCATTTATTAATTTTAGATGTCATCATCCAGACGAACATCCGGCATAGAAATCTAGGCTTTTTAAATTCAGGCATTTTTAAAAACTTTTGTTGTCGATTATGTCCAATGAGAACCAATCATTGCTCGAAATGAAAGCAACACACGAATATTTTTCCAGTCGTAAAACCCCCCGTATATATATATATATTAGAATAATTGGTTTTTTCCAACAAGGGATATTTCGAAAGCATGCATGACGAAATTCAAACGTCGATAAAAATAGCAACTAAAGTGTGTATGACTATTCAAGATTCGATATGATTCATAGTTGAATTTTTCCTACAAATCACATGACGCTTATATTTTAGATGTTTTTCTTTATATGACTTAGCATAAGCAAACTCAAAAACAAAAACTCGGAAATAGAACGTTCTAACGTGCTCTAATCATTTGTAATCGAATTACAACAATCATCATACGAATTTCTGGTTATTTAAATCAAGAATAGTCAAATCAAATGATGATTACGAAGCATATACATTGTTGAAAACATTGTTTTTTTCGATTTCATATTTTCTATATCTCGAAGTACAGTTCACAATTCAAGGCGACATCACGAGTACCATGAAGAGACAACTAAAATATTAACACAATTCATTCATATAATTAGCTAGAAGACTATCAACGTTCGTCCTAAATAATGTTATCAATTAATAATTGCAAAGGAAATATTTTCTTCGTTAATATTAGACGATAATATAATATCTAGAGAAAGATTTAAGAATTTTGAAATAAAACAAAACGTTCTGCTTCTCTTACTCATATAAACCCTACCGAATTGTACTTTGATAATTTCATCGAAGTCATGCAATCGCCATTGGACTTTCATTCTGAAGATTTATAACACTTTGAGTAATTTTTCATATTTGATAAACGATGCATCGCACATATTTCTACGACAAAAACGTTGATCGGATTCAGAATCAACTGAACTTACTCTATCCAAGCATTAACACAGACACATTTTTTGATCCAGTCGATTGAGAGAACTACATCAGTTTAGAATGAAGATAAAAAATGCGAGAAAAATATTTATTTTCAACACAAGTTTTTATCTAATTGCAAGACAATAACAACAACATATTTAGAAAAACGTAGAAGCTAGAGAATGATAATATTCGTCCAAAGTAAGCAATCTCACATGTTTAAATATCATGTTAATTCATAGCTTGTATTGCAAAGATTAACCCTTACAAAAATCAATCAAGCTTAAATATCATTCTATATGATTCATATGTACAACTATCTCAAATTTCTTTTCAATTAAAGTAATCATATTCTTATCTATGTCGTTTCATTCCTTCGTTCGTTCGTTTTCAAAAGAAGTATAAAAATAACACGGAGAACTACATACATTCATCAAAAGTTACATTCATTTATACAGCATAATGGACGCTTCAGCAGGAGTAAGTCTTAATAGAACATATTTCTACAAGATTTTTATAATGTTTACTCATTTTGTTTTCCTTGTGTTCAATAGTATTCTTATTATACAGCTTATACTTCAATCGAACGGTTTGATTCGATAGTTTTTTTCTATAATTATTTTTCTACATTGTCTATTGGAATGATATTTTCTTTAATTCTTCCAATATTATTTATTTTTGCTCCATCATCACTTCATACAACACGTTCATCGCAGTTTTTTATTGTTTGTCTTGTATGTTTATCAAATATGCTTTGTATCTATACTCAAGCATATATGTTAAGTGACTCGGGTGAACCAAAGTTACCTTTTCATACATGTCGTTTTATGGTTTATCTATCGTCGTTCGCTAAACCCATCGGACTTTATTTAACATTAATATTTAGCATTGAAAGAATATTCACAAAAAAATTATTAAATTTTATCGTACCACCTAATAACTGTCGTTCCTATTTCAAAAGAATTTATTCATTATTCATATTTCTTAGTATTACTATTGTTCTTTCCATAAGATTACATGAAGTCTTGAAATTTATTAGAAACGATTCATCACTTACAAATACTACTGTTAATTCACAACAACGATCTACCGATAAAGAAAATTTTGAATATTGTTTTCGTTTTTTAAATGTGGAAACCTATGCAAAAATTCTATCATTTTATACAGTACAATATTGGTTTGAATATGTTACATTAAGCATTATTAGTTTTGTTTTAATATATATTATTGTTGATCAATATGGTTTAGGTTTCTGTCTACAACGTTCATCATCTCGTTTAAGTGTGAATACAAAATTTTATCTATCTCTTACATCGTGTGTTGTTTTATTCGAAATAGTTCTACAAATTTTACATAAGATTGTTGTTAACCATGACAATAATAACTCGGATACACAAGTTAGTGCTCTGCAGACGATGTTGTTCGTATATAATATTCGTTGTATTCTCCTTCCGTTTATTGTTTGTTTATTAACTTGCGATTCATTGAAACAATTGATTTATGAATTTATAATTTTACGTCCATATTTAAATAATTTCGATGAAAATAATCAGACAAGGTCAATCATTGATCGAACCGATTCGTTTTCATCAGCATTTCAACACACAACATCTTGAATAGAGAAACAAGAACAATTAACAAAATTCGAAGCCTTTTTTTCCTTTGATTTGTGATTTAATTCACATATCTAATTTTTTGAACAGATGTAATAGATGAACTTTCTTTTATTTGCTTATTCGTTCTATTATTGTGATAAGAAGCGGAAATGAGGAAAAATTCAAAGTTGATGATAGATGTTGTCCTGCTGTGAGAATATGGCATGACCAACATATAACAATAGATCATCTTTCAGCACTAAACTTATTGATTGGTCAAAATAAGCAAAATAGAGACGAGAGAAGAAAAAATAAATGAGAAAACAGGATCGATTGATAGGAAAGAAGAACATTTCTACATTTCATGATGGACACATCACGTATCGTTCACTTGTTCATTCAATATTTACCAGATATTTTTAGAAAAAGTAAGAATTGAAGATTTCATGTGTTTTGTTATTATTGTCATCCACAATATGTATGCATATATTTTTTTCTTGAATAGAATTATGTCATAAAGAAACTTCTTACTCACAGGTATTCATATTCCTATTCAGTTGATCGTGATATCTAAATTCGTTTTTGTAGAATTTCACTAGTCAATGTTCTTTATTCGCATCTATGTCTAATATTCATAATCATGATGAAGAACATTTTATATATGATAGTGATGGTTATTTATTATTAATGGAAACAACTCGATCAAATCTTTCATTATTTAATGTTAGCTGTGATTCACTTCTTTTTCAAGACCATGCATATTTCAGTACAAAATCAAAACAACAATCATTTAACACAAACAAACATTATCATAGCTCAATAGATATTCATGTAGATGTGAAGAAGACGAATCATCGTTCAACAATGATTCTCTCGGATGAGATGGTATCTTTACCAACGAAAACCTTACAACGCTGGAAAGGACATGAACTATTGAATACGTGTGCTTAAGAAACATTTTCTCTTTTTAATTTCTAAAAAAAACAATACAGGTATAAATATCACATTGATAATTTCTACTAAATAGAAAATTTTAACATTCATAGCGTTCAATCTAGTAGTATAGAGTACTGTAACCAATTGAAATTTGAATTTTGTATGATCACTATAATCGCCAGTACAGTCTATCGTGTTGCTCTCGATGTTGTTGAACTTCAATAGCCTAGAGGTGTATTAGTTACCAATTAATAATATTCAGAATATGTATCTATTTCCGATTGGAAAAGTTCATAGTGCATATTAAAGAATACTTCAGAAATGTTGAACTCGACTGGCTTCACTCAACAAAGAATTATATTTTACTTTGAACGAAAGATGAGTTAATGACATTGTTAGTAGACCACTGCAAAATATCTCATCCATCAATTCCATTAAGGCAATCAACGGAACAATGAATGCATTCGTATTGTGTTTTTCGAATTCTCCTACAGAAACATATGGTCGACATTTGAGTTTATATATTTGTCTGCATTTCTTCTTTTACATAGTTTAGATATAGAGAAATCCAAAGGTATGACTTGCATTTTAATACATGAAAGAAAAGATGTTGATCGTATATACATGTGTCATATTTCGAAAATTCAATCTATATTCAATATTTTTATGTCGATAAATTACCTTGTCACATGACAACATTCAAGTTTCAATGTGAAAATCAAGAATTGAACTTTCCAAGAAATTTAATAATCAATTTTTCTTCATAAATAAAATCTAGATTCATAATTAGTACGATAAAATTAATGTCAAAGAGTTTCACTTAACGTTATGTGAGTTGCATCTATATAGTTAGAGGGTAAGATCTATTTGAATTTTTTTTCTTCTTTTTTACATATAGTCAATAAATAAGTATTGTTGTTCAATGATTTGTTTCTTTCACTATGAATATTTTTGCCTGTTATATAATACGACAAACTTCATACCGACAATATTATAGACAAATTTCTTTCGTCAACAAAGAACCGAATTTCTTCTTCTTCAAATGAGAAAAAGGATAATAAATCGAAAAAACTGTTTTCTTATGGACTCTTCGTATTTACAAGATTTCATCAATGTTAACATTCAAAATAGTACATTAAAAAATAGGTGCATAGTTTTATTAATGCACATGACATTTTTACTAGTTTAGAAGGTCATTAGGCTTTTATATGGTAAATGGAATGGGATATTTTAATGAATTGATACTTCTTTAAGCATCTGACACAATAGAACATTATTTGAAATGTGTAAACTAAATCTTATGGAACAATTGTTAGTTGACGACTAAAAACAAATGATTTATAATTTCAATAATACTTCAAATATAGATAACAGTTGCTACAGTTTAATATTAACAATTTGTTTTAATAAAAATTGAAGATGAATCTTTCTTGTAGATCAGTAGATGAGAATGGCTAGTTGAAACGATATTATAAAAATGATGATAAGAGAAAATCGAAAAAAAAATGACGTCAAACAAATCTTAATAACAAGTCAGCTTATTTTATTGTAATTCTTTGCTTATAAGTATATTGTGTAATTTCAGCCGATTAGACTCAAACTACGTTCTAAAACATGAAATTTAGTTTCTACCTATGATCAAAAGTAGAATCTATAGGAGAGAAGTCGAGCCGATCTATTTTTATTTTTACAAAAATCAATTGACAGATACAAATTTCTAAGTTTTCAACTTCAATATATTGAATGAGTTTTTACTATATCGATTTTCTGTTTTACTAAAATGAAGGAGATTTTTAAAGAATAGCATCTTGTTCAATAGCTGGTTCTTCCGTTGTATTTATATTCTTCTCTATGGATTTCTAAAGAAACATTAATAAAATAAAATTCAATGATTAATAGAAAAATAGCACGGCAAGAAAATACTTTATGTTTCGAATGGAATGGAAGTATCATTTTCCATGATAACAATAAAGATTTATCTATTGTCTTTGGATCGTTCGAACCTATAAAATATCTATGAGTATTGAAATTCATGAATATAAAAATGGATATCTACCAAAAACTAGAGTTCCCAACAAACTAATAATAACAATAATGACAATAGCATTAACAGAATACCACATGACAGATATTGAATAAATTGGTAATAGAGGATTTGAACTACATCATCAATTAAATAAATTTCTTTTATCTTATCGAACAACGATGATTACTTTCGATTTATTTGAATAGATTGATTGACATTAGTTGATGATATGCATCCATTAGTTGATATAGGCAATCGTCCATCTTTTCCTATGTGTGGTTTAACTGATAGAATAGCACCAACAAGTATCCATATTTGAAATGATAAACAACAAATAAAAGCAACCAGAATGCTCTAAATATTTGATAATCGATTCAATCAAATGTATAGAAGAAATTTACGGAAAATTATCATACTCGACTATTAACTCGTGGTAAAAAAAATCCTATTAAAAAAACTCCAAGTATAGGTGCTGCAAATGAACCGTTTATTTGGAAAACTATCTATTTGTTATACAATAAAAGAAATCAATATGAAAAAATAGAACTAGTTACCACTATAATATTATTGCCTAAAAACGATGTCATGTATGCCATAAATATAACAAAACAACCAATAAATACAGCTAGAAGAGAAGAAAATTTGAATCAACAAAATACAGTAGATGTCTCGGATGGAATATTCTCTCATAAGTTTTTACAACAAACGCATATTCAAAGAAAAAGATGCTTTCAGTGTTCGTCGAGTACAACTACACGTCGATTCTTTAATTATCATTAATTGTATTATGTGAAGAAATTTTATTTTTGAGTTCTGTTAGTAAAACGATAACACTATACAATACTCGTTTTCATGAGAGAGATGTTCGAACAGTAACTGAGTAATAGGTAATGGAGATTTCATACATTAACAAAACAACATTAACATCAAATTATAATTTTTCTCTCAATAGCTATTTTTAGACAAGAAAACATCGATTCCTCGCGAGTCTTTATCAATCAATAATTAGCTATGCGCAAGTGGATGGTCGACTCTATTTTCATCGTCTCAATCATGGAATCGGTGTTTTTTCCTCGCGTTATTTTTATGATTGATATATCAAGCGTGACAGTGAAGTTTTTCATATCTCACTATACATCAATGTCCACGAAAAAGAGAAACATAAAACTTTATTAATGTGAAAACTATAGGGAGGAAATTCAGTTAGACTGTTCATCCATATGTATCGAAAAGCATTTGTACTTACATAATATCTTTGAAATGGCAGCTTGTTTTTCATCTGATATTAAATTGCCTACTGATACTCTTTTGTATATATCTTCGAGAAAAACAGTTGTTACACTATTTATTCCACTAGAGATAGTACTCAATGATGCACTTAAAACTGAAGCGATGAATAAACCTGTCAAGCCAGGAAATCGGCCCAATGTTTCAATAATAAATAATGGATAAAGCTAAAGAGGAAAGAAATTTGTATTGAATTTGAATTCAATGTTTCTTATATTCGTACTTGATCAGGTTTAGATATCAATTTAGCTCTTAGAGGATCACATTGATTATATTTTGCATATAGAAGAAATCCAACTGATGTACAAAGAAACAGCATCATGGAACACATTATAAAATTAGTCCAAGCAACTCTAAAATCAACTGAAAGAATTGAGATTGATTTTTATCCAGTGATACATACTTTTGTGCAGCACGTGTATTTTTTACACATAGATAACGTTGTGCTTGCGTTTGTAAACAAGAATAGACAGCTGTAGCATTTAAGCCACCACCAATAATCACACTCCAAACAGTATATCGAATCGATGGATCCAATGAAATTCTAGTGATGTCATAAAAATGAAAATATTCATTCATATTTATCTTCTTCCGTGAAATGACACATACGTTGATAGTTGAATTCGATTACCATCGATAACACTTTTAAGAACATTTTTTATTCCACCAGCATCATAAAAGCCTACAAAAAAAAATAAACAATAATAATGTAAACGAGAGATAAATGTAGAATATATATATTTATCATACCGAATATAACAGATAGAATAACTCCGAGAAACATCATTATAGTTTGTATAACATCAGTCCATATGACTGCTTTCATTCCACCCTTTATGATTTAATCGATTCAATTATAACATATTAGGTATATGCGTTGACTACATACAATACTTGTATAGATTGTACAAATAATTCCACATGATCCAACTGCTAACCATATATGTAAACCAGTTACTTGACTTAGTGCTAAACTTGGTCCATATAAAATAACAGCAATGTAAAAGATCTAAACAAAATTTTAGTTTTCACATATCATTCAATTGATATCTATCGAAAAATAAAATGCTCATGAATGTTATGTCGGTAATAAATCAAGAATCAACTTGGGTAGTCGCATATGATTTGCACTAATCTTTCATAACGAGTCCTTGAAACTGTTTAAGTTTTGATAAAAAATTTCGATAGAATTAATTATTCAATAAAATAAATTTTCTTTGTATGAGACGTCAAAGTTTAGTCCATTGATTCTTGATCACTGATTAAAAAAAGTTGTACACATAAGACTTTGTACATGTAGACTCCAATAGTAACAAATCATTTCAGGTTTGAAGATATTCAATGGTTCAATGTCAGTATTTCTTAGGTATGTTGTCAACCATCATCGGATACAGAACAAATCAAATATTCTGTTTCATTAGAGTGAACGTATAATTTCTTTTCTAATTGAAATACAAATATGATCGATCGACTAAACATAGACAATTGATACTGTTTGATTGCTTCTACCAATGATAATTGATCAATCCATTAAAATCAAAAATCTCAATGAATTCTTCTTTAAATCTCGAATGAAATACCCTAAAAAATTTGTTTCGTTCTTTACATTGACATCGAAGAAGAAGATGTTTTTTTTTTATTCAAAGATTCTATGAACAATATAATTTGACAATAGAAAAACTCAATACTATCGTTTTTAAAAGTAGTCTACCGAGATCTAATCGTACTCTAATGAAATCATGATGTTTAATTTTGACTAGGAAAAATTTTTCATATATCTCTCTGTTTCCATTGTTAAATTATTACAAAAATATTCATAGATTCTCTATTTTTAAATCGAGTTGCTAGTTTCTTGAACTATTACTGACCGTCACTATCATATATATGACTGTTATAAGAATACGAATCGTTAATGAAAAACGTTGTTCAAGATACTAAAATGATGGACAATGTTTATTTCATCATGTTACAATTAATTAACATACGGCATAGATACTTAAATTTCCTGTTTGATGAAACATTGGAATAAATAAATTTGCTGTTAAATAAGTACCAATAAAATACGCAAAAACTATGACAAATATATATTTATGTTTCTTAAACTTAGATTTGACAAAGAAAATAACATACTCCAATAAACATACATTGTTCCATATGAATATATTTCAAGTGGAATACCAAGTAAAGTTGCTGCTGACATAAGACTTGCTAATAAACTCATAGCCGTCGGTAAAATCTTTTAAATATAATAATATTGCAATGTTATGTTAATTCTATAGGTAAGAATAGAGTTTGATGTACCTTCATTCGTCCATCAGCAATAAGAAATTCATGTGTTGTCAATGGTTTCGATCGAAAACAGCCTTGATAAATACCGATACCCATGGAAAAACCTTAAACGATCATAAATAAAAAGTAAAAAGAAATTAATTTATACGGATAAACTAACTTAGAAGTAATATCAACATGCCGTAATCAACCCATCCGAGATACATCTAAAATAATCATAGGTTAGTATGTTACAAATTAATCAAACATACGTTTGTTTATTTCTTGCTTTGAAAATACTAAATCAGCTTTTTGACAGAAGAAATAACTTCTCATGCACACATACATATACGATTATTCGATAGACTTATTACGAAAGAAAAATGGCGTCCGTCAATCATTACGTACAGATTGTTGTTGATAAGAAAAAATACTGTCAGTATTACGTATTCGTGATATACATAAGAAAAACGAAACAAATGCGTGAAAATTAATCCTACTAAACGAAAAAAGAAGCTCAACGCTTACATATATTATAAAAGTTAATATTCATAGGTTTCATCGATGCATTGTAATTCGTGTTTCATTCTTTTCGATTTAAAGGTATTAAATGCAGATATTCGATCGAATATGACATAGCATAGTCATATTCGTATAGCGATAGAAGTCAGAAAATGTTCATGTGTGACAGAAACACAAATCAAATGGGCTTACTCGTGTTTCAAAGACGTATAACAATGCGTTCCAATTATTGGTTGCACCTTGACGCGTCCAGTTCTTAAGTGCTTCTCACAGTTGCAAAGGCAAAGACGCGATCGATTACTTTTTTAAATTATGATCGTGTACATGTACACATCACAAAAGGTCGATATTTTTCAAATCAACTGTATGAAACTATTCTTATTTTCGTAAAAGATAACCATTGTTAATTAATTAATACTCACTCTTCAATGGAAGAAACATGTGTCGCGATGTATAAAAAAATATTTAAATGAAAATATTCCAAAAAATAGAGTATATTCTAGAACGCGGAGATCATGTTGGATTATACTGGAGCTTGTGAGAAGAAGAGCAACTACAGTTTCTGTCTGTTTTATCGATATAGCTACTTGTGCAGTTCTTTAGATTCAATTGGATTCGTGTACGAAAAATATACAAATATGTTTCATAATTATGTAATTCGTCCAGTTTTGATTTATTTTTCATATTTCAAAGTTTGGGAATATTCTTTACTGTTCTATAATCTTCTTGAATGTTCGAAAAACACTAAACACGTCGAAGAGAAAAAATTGACGTACGATGAACATCAACACGGTGAATATATACATTTATTGTATAAGAATAATTGATATGTATTTACTAGTAAAATAAATTCTATCAGTATTTTCTTTCACGTTTTATAATGTATGGTATAATACTAATGATGCTACTTTATTGATAAAGTCTGAAAATTGCTCGACAACAGTATTTGAAATTGCAGTTATATATAAATAGATGTGCAATACAAGCAGAAACATAAAAATGTAACACTGAATAAAAATGACTAGTCTATTTTCAACATGGCTATACGAACAACTAGCTATGGCATTTAAATTATTTATTTTATTCTTTTAGACGAAAATTATTTTTTCTTGATTTTTTCTTGTCAGTCGAAACCATGTTCATCATGTGGGAAATTTTCATACTGATTTCTTGCCATTGCGAGAAATTTTTCCTTGACGAATAATCAAGGCAAATTTTTTTTTACGTCACCTATGAATAATCGCTATGAAAAAGTAATTGGCTTAGGAAGAATCAACTTTTTAAAGAATATTGGATAAAGATATATCCATGGTAAGTTCTTGAGTTCTGTAATGGACTTAAACGATGGAATATTTGATAGAGTCTCGTACATGTATATCGCAAAAATAATATCAATCACCTATTAAACGATCACTATAAGATAGACATAGGAATTTATGAAAATAATTAAACGATAACGTATTCGTAATGAATTCGTTCAGATTTAGTGATTCATTTCAAGTCAGAAATTTTGAACTATTGGAGAAGCACGCAAACACACACATTAGTTGCTAAGCATAAGAGATTTTATACAGAACTTGTATACATCTTAAACTCTAGGATATCCTAAGATATACATAGGTAGCGTTGTAGTAATAGCCAATCTAGTGCACTCAGTGTCGTTTCTCAGAATGACACATGTTTCACCTTCGTTCAAAGTCACATTTCACTGAAATGAAAATACTTATTGAACCGCATACTCCTTTGAATGGCGGGATCACAGCATTTTTACGTCGTAGACTGACCAAGAAATTAGCCATCGACTAAACAGGACTACTGACCAAAATCTGTCCATGTCCGAAAATGATCTGAAAATTGATTTCAAATAAAAAATCTCGTCAAAGTAGAAAATGTTTCATAGATCTATTTTTGTACCCGGATAACCATACGTATTTAAGAAAAAAATTGTTTTTTCTAGCTAAAATGAATGCCTTTTCAAACGAATCGAATTGGAGACACTGATCAAACATGTACTTTTTTTAAAAAAACACAACGAATAATCAAGGAGATCAATGAGATTGGCGGAAAATGGAACAAAACACATTTTTCGCCAAGGGAGATTATTTTAATATCCGTACATAGTTCATAAAAGAACAAGATTATTCGCTAGCCGAGTTTTCAATCTATCAGAACGTACATGAAGTTTTTGCATATGTGTTATGATTTGAACCGCTCATGCTTAAATTCTACCTCAGATGGATTGTGTAATCATCAACATTAAGTTTTGAAGGTTCTCCAAAATGTTATCTACTTTAATCCAGGAATCAATTAAATGAACTGCTTTTAATGATACTCTTCAGAGTGTTTTTACATTTCCCATGTGAATATTCTGAATACAATGAGATAATTTGTGTTAAGTGATGGAATAATATTTGACAATCTTACGGAAAATCAATTTATGGCGCAAAATCTTGGATAGATAATTTTTAGGGAATCAAAATGCAAGGGGGAAACGGCGGATTTCGGATCTTATCGCGATTTTTGGATTTTCAGATTTTGAAAATCACAAAATCCACCTGCAATATTCTCTTGAAAATGAAAGCATTTCGAGCTGAAATTTTTTTTCATATGTAGGTCTTGTGGTTCTTAGAATGTTCTAAAAGTTTCAGCGTCAACAGATGTTTTCTCCTGAAGATAGTGCGATTGCAAGCAATACTCATATTTCGCAGCACTATCAGAAATTGCTTTTTTCTTGAGAGTTGGTTATCTTAAGAAGAAAACATTCTTTTACATTGAAACTTTCAGGATATTTTAAGAACCACGAGGACTACACATGATAAAAATTTCAGCTCGAAATTCCTTCATTTACAAGAGAACATTGTTGGTAAATTTTGGGATTGCTTTCGGATTTTCGGGTTGCCAATCCCGAAAATCTGTTGTTTCTCCCTTGTCAAAATCCTGTTCATGATTTAATGTAAATGGTACTACATTCAAATTAAAAACTCATTCCCTATGGTCACATATACCATTTGAAGACTACGAACACAAGCTGACTATGCACTTTCATAAACAAAAAAACAATCTACGTCGACTAATCCCGTATTAAATGAATCGTACTTCTTGACTATTCAGGTCATTTTAAAACATATGGCATATATCAACAGTACTATATATCTCTTCAATTTTTACAGATGGTAGGAAGGGAAAATTTACGAAATAAATTGTCGAGTATCATGTATATTCGAGTATCAAAAAAGGAGCACATTTTCAAATGTACAATGCAACTTTGAAAAATATAACGTATGTATCAATCTATTCAATTAAAAGTAGAATCTTGTTTTATGTTCAGTCCTAGAAAAAGTTTGAAGGAGATTACGATGAACAAACTATTTTCATTCTCGTTTAAAGTTGTTGTGAACGAAAGCAAAACAATGATCTTGATGAAAAAAGTTCCGTTCTTATGAAGGATAGTGGTTGTACTTAATAGTATAACTAGGATTGGTATTTTATTCTACAATTGAGCGTTGAATTATGCCGATTAATAAAGTTTCATTAGAAAACATTCTGGAAAATCCTGTTCACATTATGTGAAACAAATCGAGAAATAAAAATTTACCTTGAGTCAATATCAAAAGTCGATCACTTTGTATAGCTTTTTAAATTGACTAAGAAGTTTAGTTTCGACGTGTTTATTAATTTTTACGTTTGACAAATATTGTGACAAGCATTATATTAAAATTTTAAGTAAATTCAATAATTTAATAGTTTGATTAATAAACGTCGAGATCAATGTACTTTCCATGAATAGTTTAATTGAAAGAATCATATTTGATAAATCGTTGCTAAGTATGTTTAAAATGTGCCTTTTTAAAATTTACCGAAAACTATTTATTATTCATCTATGACGCAATCCAATATTCTTAAACATTGAGATAAAGTTCTTGATTTAGAAAGACATTTAAATATTTGACAAGTTCGACCTATTCGGAACGATTCTAATACAGTAGTTTTATATCGATTCAGCCCTTTTCAGTTAAAAGGCTTAGATATGAACGTTGGCACATGTTTCTTTTAAACATATGATCATCCTTCATTCTCTTCAAAGAGTCCTACACCTTAAAAATTCAAGACATGTCACTATGTATGCTGTTACAAGTTGTTCATCATATGACGTTTTCATAAGTTTCTTTCATTTCTCAGCGATTACTTGTGAGACTATCTTCAAATTAATTGGTTTCTTCAACGTATGAAATCATCTAGAGATCCGAAATAACTCAATAACAGTATATAGGTGAAAGAAATTTAATTGTGTATTTGAATTGGGAAAATTTCATGAAAATATCTGAAACTGAAATTTCATTTTTTTTTAAATATCTATTATTGACTCGTTGTATATTCTCTCATCCCATTGAAACAACAACTAAATGATATATTTTCACAGAAGAAGAGTATAAGTATTTTTTTTGAAGTAAAGCTTCTGTATGTGAACGTGTTTGAATAATCTGCCATAATCATTTCTCATAATTAATTAATTCAAAGTTCATGACTTGTCAACTCGTAAAATATTTAAGGTTGTTTGATTTTGTTAAAAGCACAATTACATTTTCATCGGAAAGAAACTGTTTAAGCTTGACAAAATACAAATGTATAGATAGATAGAATAGATAATTATATCTATTAATGATTGGGTGTTTAAAGGATCTATCGTGAAACATTATAGAAATGCGCGCAACTAACATTAAATATTCGATTTTTCAACTTTAACACATTCATGCATAATGATTAAAAACATTATTACCAATTTATGACTGGGAAACAGTTGATCTTTGTCGTAAGGTGAGGGAAAATAGATTAAAAAAAAATACAACTTGAAAACTATCCGACTAGAACTTTAATGTCAACAATAAGAACTAATCGAATTGAACTAGTGGCGGAGCCAGAGGGTGATTGAGAGCGGCTTAAACAGCCCTTTCCCTCCGGAAACATTTTCTACCGATGCATTTTCCTCACTTTTCACTTTGTCAAATTATTTCAGTCATTCTGTGAATATTGTTCTTTTTGCCAAATGTTTCTTGAGTCTCATGAAACTTACTTTTTTAGCTCATCAATAGCAAACCACTGAACATCAAGCAATTCATTCATTGAGTTGTTGGAAATCGGTTGGCTAGCTATACAAATCATTCTAAGAAAAAAAGTCAGCGACAAATAGACAATATATACACACCGCCACTGTACTAGAGCATCAAGGAAAGAACGAACAGAATGCGGTCAAGTAAACTTATTTTTAATAGTAAATATAGGTCGCTCGACAATTCATATAAGAAGAAGAAAAATTCTCGATTATGAATGATGAGATGTCGAAAGAACGTTTTTTTCTTTCCTATTAGTTTCACATTCCCTATTTGACCCGTGGAAACAACAGACTACAGGCAATTCAATTTGAAATTGAATTTTAGAAACAGAAAAAGTTACATTTAATAATACTTTGCTATTTGACTTTCATTTAGCGCCTTCGAACAAAGACGTAAATTTGTGATGATATGCTGATGTTTGATCAGGCTTTGCTTATGTATGTGTGTTTTTTGTGGGGCTACTAAGAATTCGAGGCAATAGAAAGAAAACAAGTACCATATAGCCTTGACAGAATGAAAAAAGCATTTTAGTTGAACTACATAACATGATTTTGGTCGAAACCCTTTTCCTTGGTCCCACTATTGCCCACAGAGGAGAACGTTCTGTTTTTCTCAAAATTCAGTTAGAAATGAAGGTACTAATAGACTCATTAAAATATAACGGAGTTCATATTACAACGGACAGCATTACTCCTAGCAATACATTCAGTAAGTTTCACCAACACGATGATATCTATGGTTACAGTTTTAGTCCTGTCATCACCGTAACATGACTTCGTACTGGTCGGTTTTCTTCTGCAATTTTCTTATGATTCTATATTTTTTCCAACAAAAGCGAATATTATTCTACATAAAAAGGCTTGAACCTAAGAAAGATGTTACCTAATATTTTACATTCGTTAAGATAATGAATGGGTGAAGGTCTAATTGACGTTTTTCACTTTGTCCAGATTTTCACAGAAAATGAGTGATCTTTTGTTTTTCAAGCAGACTGTAAACTGTTTAATAGCATTCAGCAAGAGCTTTGACTAATCTCTCGTAGCATGCATGGGGTAGAAGTCAAGCTAGGAAAAAGAAAATTCCATTATATTTTATCAAACTTCTTCTGCAAACTATGTTCATCGGGAAATATTAAACGGTTGTGTTGTCCAGTTGTTGAATGCTCTATTACCTATGACACAAATCGAGTCAGATGTGTTCTATACTATTGAGAAAATGGTGTTTCGAAAATAAAATAATGTTATCATTTAACTGATGATCGTAACCTAACACACAGACCGTGAAAGGCTACAGATTAAAGTTTACTTGGTTCTTCCATCGGATAACTCGAAGAAAGCAAATTGGGATGTATTTTCGCTGTTTTCAACTTTGACAAATATCGTCTTATGAGTAGATATGTTCTCTCGACGACTGCTGGCAAAATGAATCACCACGTGAAAAATAGGTCTATTGGAATGTTAGTAGTATGAAAAACGGAAGATTTCAAGATAACTATCATTAACCCAGCGTTCATACTAACTGTAGTATGTAGCAATAAATATCATACATCATCGAAACATAATGCTAATAGTAAATGAAAATTCATAATTTTCACAATATGAATCAATCTGTTTATTTTATAACGAGTACACTTATATATTAATACACAATTTCATGTCATCTACATTGGATCAGTAATCTTATAGGCTAGTTATTTTTTTTTCGATCAGTTAGAGATTTTGATATGTTTCAAATACTATCCTAGGGATGAAATAATATAGCGTATATAATACATATTATAAATCAGATAGAATTTTTCTGGGTGGATATCTAGTTTATGCATGAAATACTTCTCTGAAATATATCGATCTCTATGTTCAAGATCCTCGATATAAAATGTCTTCATCAATGGCCACTATGAAACTAATTCAAAGTTCATTGAACTATTTTTTATATAGCACAGAAAAACAATGAAATACATCTCGTATGAATTACATTAATCATCGAGTTCTCTATTTACAGTTGCAATTTCAGTATCGAGCAGTCTTTCTTTAAAATTCGAGAACAGAAAATAAAACTTAAATTGAACGAATTTCGCTTGGGAAAAACAAGCATTGATCAAGCTTTTAAACTCTCCATTCCCTTAACTTGATATGCCGATAGCCTACTATATACGTTTATATACAATTAACGCTTCTCTTACACATCATACACGACTAATAGCGACCTCATACGAACGATTATGGGCTCATTCCATGCTTAAAATTGCCCTTGGATCTGTCTATAGGAATCAATAAAATAAAGCTATCTGTATTATTATTTTAAGTTTCTTGACGTGCTATATACTGATTATTTGTAATCGCTTTTAATGTTTTGTGGCTATCACTATAGTTATAATATCGAGAATGGCGAACAAGATTAATTTTATAAGGATTCGTTTTCGACAAATGGAGCGTACATGTAAGTTCATATAAAATTGAGTCGCGCACAAAACGAAATGCCACCTGTAAAGGATGAAAAGTATGGAACGTACCCATCGAACACATCAGCACAGATTCAACAGATCTTTTCTGAAGTTCAATCACAATTACCGAGTGTTAATTTCGATAATGATGATCAAAATGATGGTGACAATGATGATAATGAAGAAGTAAAGACGAAATTATTATTCATTGAATATTTTTGGAAAAAAAAACATCATTTTCCTTTCTTTTTGTATTGGTGAAGATTCTTCAATCAAATATTGCTGATAGTACCGATGCTCTTCTCGAATCATTACTAAGTAGTAATGCTCATTCATTTCTAACAATACACCCCAAAATTGAAACACCTCAACAACCACCGAGTGTTGAATCGCAAATGCGTGTTTCACCAAATCTATTCGATAATTCATTACAAAATCAAGAACCATCATTAAAACCATCTATTCTCTCGATGGATCTTTTCAATAGTATTGACTTCGATAAGTTGCCATCATTCAATTCTAATCATACTCATTCTCAATATTCTAATTCAACACCAACATTTCATCGTCCACGGCCAAGTAGGAAAAAAAAAGATTAAAGCATGAATATTTAATTATCAGTAACATTCATAAAAATTTGATTATCTGTAGTTAATCATCATAATTTATCAACTCAACAACAAACAAATATTAAAAATCGTGATGAACGCCAAATTCTTGAACGCCTTGCACAACAAGCAAATAAATTTAATGTTAATGAACGAGGACATTCAACACGAGAAAATCATCCTTTTAGAAATCTTGAATCGGCTTTATATGAAACATCACATGAACATTTTGATCATCATGGAAAGAAAATGCCCAGAACTGAATCCCAAGTAAGCATTTTCTATATATATGTAATCATCAAATAAGTTCATCACAATCTTCACAAGACATCATTAAAATTGCCTATTGATACTTCGCACGAACATGTCACCGATAATTTCTTTTTGTTTATAAAACTAACAATGATTTGACTAAAAAATTCTATCGGTAAATTTTCAGGTGCCTAATTTTGTTCGGATAAAGAAGAACATTGTTGAGAAGGTCACGATTTTATGACACGTGAAGAAAATTTGATGTGTGTATTGTAGTCACTGAAAAACTGACGATTGGATTATGTAAAAACTCCCTTGTGTCCATTCTGCATTTTTTCATTTCGTCGATACATAATTGCTGAGGAACTTGCATACATAACATAGTAGTTTACATAGTCACCGTTATCATCATGTCATATCTTATTTAATAGTAGAGAAATATTGTTAAAACTATTAATAGTTCATGAAATGCATTCTTAAGGTATGTTGTTCGAGTTTTCTAAAACATCATGTTTTCTTAATTCTCTATCGTCTTTATGAGTATCGGCCACATCAGTGACAAATATATTTCGAAAGCACTAATGGCAAGTTTTTCTCCTAAAAAAATGTTGCAAACTTAAGTCAGATGTGAGTACGTAAGTCTCATGGGATTTGCAGCAAGACGAAAAACAATTGCTTCCATTCGTGGCTGTTTTGAATACACTATGATAATCTTTTCAGTAGCAATATGTTAAAAATATTGTTTCATGATTAGAAAAAAAAAAGAATTTTCTTTTAATTTTACCTTTCTTTTACATTAAACTACAAATCGTTAACAGACATAAATCCCACAATAGAATATTTCATTATGTATTATTGAGTTTTTCGATTAGTTCAATAGAAAGTAGTTTTATCTATGTTAATTATTTTTTAATTTCCTTTTAGCGTAAAACAATTTATATTGATTTACGTAATTCAAATGAGTCAAAACAAGAAAAACCTCAACACGAACAACAATCAGTCAATAGTATTAATTCAATTTCACAACAAATACAATCATCTGAATCAGAAAGTGATGATGATTGTAATGATGGCATGCTGTGGTTTGAAAAACGTCAGCAAGCGAAACGAGAACAGCAAATGAATTCATCGAAACAATGACATTTCTTTTCTTGTTTTTTTTTGTTTTGCTTTGATTTTTTCGATTTCCTTTTTTTTTTCTCCCTTGTAAATATTGGTGCTGCGTATTTTTTTTACAAAACTAGCATGAACACGAGAACGCATATTTATCTAACTACAAATAATATATATATATATATATATATATTATGAGTGAGAGAGAGACAGAAAGAGTATATTATTTACTCCCATCGGAGATGATGCATGTGTCATCGCATAGCATCATATTTGATGAACTATGCTTTTGTACATAACACCCTAATGAGCTTTCTTTCGTATTCTGATAGCTTTGGTTCTTGATATCTGCTTGTATAAGCTACGAAGAAAAAACAACATGCATGCATTAGATGTTCATATAATCCATTCTATCATTGACATTTTAAGTTTATTGTACACGAGAAAGAAACATAAAAATTGATAAATCGCCACACCATTACATATATACACACATCATACATATGCTGAGTGGCTGATTAAAAAATCTTATCTTCCATTACATTTTTTCGGAAGAACATAACGATCTATGAGATATGTTGATCAATTGCATTCTTAAAAAAGAACATGTATGCTAACATAACAAAACGAAATAAAGAAAAGCTACGTAAAAATGATGATAATAACTATCAAATACGAAAAACTGTGAAGAACCTGGTAACAGATAATTTGTCGAAATTAGTTTTTCATAGTCAAAATTTGTAATTTTCTATTCTCTTGAAAATTATCATTATTCATAAATGTACTTATTAATTAATTTCCCATAGAGCAATATATAAGAATTCAAGCTTAATTACTGATTAGATGAGGCACTCAAAGAGAAAGTTTTTGTTTTAATTTAAATCATAACCAGAACTAGTTGATGACATTGTTGTTCTTATTGTTGTTTACATATACATTTACAAATGTATTGTATTATCACATCATCATTGATAAGAAGAGTACTTAGACAATCAATCAATGTATATATTATGGGAACAACTTTTGTTGATGATATCTGTTTATTCGTACAAACTTGATTAATAATAAAGAAAAGGAAGCATATGACCATAATCAACTTTACTTCTTTTGTATATTCGTATTTTTCCGGATGAGTTGAAAATAACTTTTTTATTAGAGAATACCATACTAATGTAAGAATATTGAAATATGTTCTTTCGTTTAAAAATGATACTTATTCTATTCAATTGAATCCGTGGTAACTGTTTTTTCTCTTTTTCTTTTGTTTTCTTTTTGTTTCTCGTTTGTTACATTCGCTGCTGAAAGAATTCACTTAAAAAGAACAAACGAGAACGTACATGTACGGATCTTGTTCGGATAATTGTGTTGGATGGGTGATTGTTGTTTTCCGTCGCCATCCGTGCCAATTCGATGACGAGGAAAGTAAAGTGAGAGAACGAGAATACTGGAAACGATGACGACTGCGAAAGCATAAGAGAAGAATTCTACAAAAAGGGGTAGCATGAATGTGTGTGAGAGAGAGAGGAGGGGGTTGGGTGAGAGAGAGAGAGAGAGAGAGAGAGGGAAAGCGATCATTAGAACAAAGCCTCTCATTGCGTGATACAATGATGAGGAGAGAAGGGGAGAGAGGGGGAAAGACTTTGTCACGCAATCGCTGAGTTTTTCCGCTAGAGAGTAAAAAAAAGAGCCAAGGTCCTTAACAGACAATTAGCTAAAGCGGCGATAACAAAGACAAGAGAGAAAGGAAAGAGAAATTCAATGTTTTTTGTCTTTTGCCTTCCCTTACTCGTCACATTTAACAATGATACATCAAAATTAAAAGTGGTGACTCCAACTAGCAGAAAAATCAGTGAAGCTATTAGTTGTCGTCACAGCTACGATTTTCCTTTTCTTTGTTGACCTTTTCTTTCTTTGTTGATGAAGGTAGTAAAAATATAGAAAGGAAAATATGTCTACGCTTTCGTAAATGAAAACTAGTGTGTGTGACAGAAAAGAAGCTCATCTTACTCGTTCTTTAACTAGAACTCTTTGTGGGATAACTACACACACACACACACTTTCTTTTCTTTCTTTCGACAATTCCTTTTTTTCCTTTTTCCTTTTTTTTTGCTATCCCTTTGTCTCGCTCTGTCTCTCAAATAACAAATCATAATAACAACCGCAGACCAACCGCACAGATGATTGAGAGCGATGACGATGAGAAAAACCGACGCCATCAACATTATCATCATCGATCAACGACTAACACGACAACGAGACTTCAGCGACTGGAAGCTGGCACCAATACGAAATTGAGTAATCAACAATTCAAACAAACACCATAACTATAACCATAGTCTCTTCTTTTGACTCTTCTTCTCTTTCATCACCATTACCATCATCATCTCAACTTAATACTATATAATACAGTTTTGTCGTCATTTGGTCTCATCGCCAATATTATCATTATCTCTTCAACGTACTCTTTCTTCTTCGTTGTGCAGTTGGATTCCGACATGCACCTAAGATCAGTTCTTTCTTATCTATGGTCCTGTATGCATACAGTAAGTAGTTATCAATTCAATTGACACTTCATGTCAGGACTCGTACATTTTTTGCCAGGGAAAAAAAGACAAGCAAAGAACAAAGAGAAGAGAGAAAAGAAAGGAGAGAGAGGGGGAGGGACAGGAGAAGGAGAGAGTTAACTAGATAATCCACATAACTGACAACTATACACGCAGGAATAAAGGTGTCAAACTTCTCTTTTAGGCAAACTATTTGTATGCCAGTTATTCGAGACAAAAAAAGAAAGACAACACATTTTCATCATCTATATAAACAAAAGATATTCTGGATCTAGACTACAAACAATGATGTCGACAATCAAGGTATATTTTTATTCTTAGTCTCTTTTTTTTAATTTTAATTTTCATTTATTTCTGTGTTTTTCACCAAACAACGATGGAGTGGGGAGTGGGATAACTCGTACCTAGAACTATTTTTTTCAAATAATAGCTTCTTTTGTTTTCATGTATTAATACTGATGTCATTAGCATAGTTAATAGATGGAATTTAGGTCAAACTCACGTTTTTTTTTATAGCTGTGATGCATATTAGTTGAAAGCGCATTCCTAATGGTTTCTAAGTGTCTTTCGGATGTATTTTATTGAGTGCTATCAAAAATATCCTTGAAAAATTTTGCAAGATTCAGTCATGTGAAAAATCATTCAAGAATAACTTCCTTTTTCTCCATCAATTCGATACTACGCTGAATTTTGACGTTAAGTCTATGGTAAGGTGAAGAAATATACAGATAAACTAATTAAAGTTATAGAAATGTATTCATTCATTCACACATCTGTGTAATCTGTGGATGAACAGGAAACAATATTCGTATCGCGTGATTAGCCTTTTACTTCTGGCAGCAGTTCTCATTTAATTAACATAGATTAATGGCATTGCATTCATTTTTATCTATATTTCAACTGAAGAATTGCACAAAATATTAGGGAGTTGATTTTATTTATTGTAATAAATGCTCAAAACAAATAGAATCAATGATTATTTAACAGGAGAAAAACTGCAAATATAAATTTGTTTAGCAACTACTTTGCAAGATATTTAGATCTTCTGTTCTTGTATGTCAATTGTTTGCACTTGATTGCTTCAATTTATTGATGAACAGTTTAACTCATATTGCTGTCTTTTTAGTTTTTCTTTCTTAATTTCCCTCAGTCTGTTGTTTTTCAAATAAAGAATAAGAGATGACGATAAATATAGGTTTGATCTCAATCAGTAATTTCAATGTTGTTAATTAGAAAATTGAGTGACTTTTCTTTTCATTGCATTGAAATGAATTATATGTATCTTGCAGTTAATATGAGATCTTTTTTTTCATGATTCAAATATCCCTTTATTGTCTTAGTTCATTATTTTTTTAAGAACTAAAGAAATAATATCAAGTTTCTCAAGTGACTCTATGCATAGTAAGTTCACAGGATAAATAAGACAACTTACTGAAGTTGCCACAAAATAATGACATTTTGCTTTTCTAATTTCTGCGAACACGGAAATCGGACTGTCATATCCAACATCCGTCAATACTAAAGGGCAGTTCTAGTAGCATTAGTAGTAGTTGTCGTAAGACATAATTTGAACCATCAGTTTTTCTTGATCTTTCTGTTGATACAATTAGCTGAATACTATTGCATACATGCTTTCTTCTTTTGTCCATCATTCATTCGTATTTCCATCTTTACCATACAGATATACATACAGTTGATACAATAATAGACAGCACATTTCAACATAATAACATGGACTAATGATGTTCTATCATACTGACAAACAGTTAACATAAAAAGAAACTTTTGACACCGAGGGATTTCTTTTTCCTCTACACAGTCAATGATCTATTGTCAGTTAATGATATATGACTATCTATGTCTGTCTGTCTCTTATGCGATTTAGTTAATGAACAATATCATATATAAATTCACTCAATTTTATATTCATAGTTGACACAGCCAACTTGCGTGATGTACAACCTATTCAATTAATACATGCGTCCAACTTGATTAAATCTCAACTAAACTTAGTTTGTCATATCCTACTTTGTTGTTATTAGCTTGGTTAATAATCATATGATTGCCATTGGTTTCGCTCCACTGACAAATACGCATGCGGAAAAGTTTTTTTTCTTTTCTTATTATTTCCTTTCTCTTTTTTTTTAACTAAAAATACAAATTTGAAGCATATTAATCAATGGCGCATCAAAAATTTGTTAAATAAGCTAGCGGGCAGTCTAAGTTTGAGTTTCTACTCACTAACATGTTTCAATTTAAAGAAAAATCGTTTGAAAAAGCCTCGATAGATGACTAGCATGTGTATGTGTGTGACAATCAACGTCGTTCGAGTTACAGACCTTTTTTGCTTCTCCCAAAGGCTTTGTACGTCATCATAAAAAATTAAAAATAAAACGACTAACTTAGATGATAGCGTGAATAGTTAGTTATTCATTCAGTATTGTTCTGAAATAATAATATATTATTGATTAGAATTACTTTTTTTCTGTATTTTTCCTGATTAAATATTATGCATTAAAATAGGTTAAAATCCATCGAGATTTCATTTATGTAATTAGTTTGAAGGTAAAGTATTTTATTTCTTGTCAAGAAAAAGAAATTCTAGCAAAAACAGTGCATTTGTATTTCTCTATTTTTTTTTCATTTTATCTTTTATCTAAAAATATGAACATTCTACTGAATAGCTATATACATACATATATTTATTTATTTTTGTCTTCTATGTTGAACAAATAGACATAGCGCACAAAGTATTTTCTAGTATAATTTCTAACATATATAGATATATATATATATATAAATTTGTACATACAAGCGCATCGATTGTAAATACTGCGACGAGAAGCAAATATATGTCTTTATATATATATATATATATATATAGGAGTTTTTGTCAAACACTTGAAAATCAAGGATAAGTGGTAGTTGCTCGATTGACCACTTTGAAATTTGTGGAAAAAAAGATGTATACATGTTCGCATACTGTTTAATTTAAATTATTATATCGAAGTGTTTTGTCATTCAACTCCTCTAGGAATAGCAAATAACTTTTGGATGATCACATTTTAACCTTGAATATTTAGCGTGATCTTGTTGACACTTTTCTTTATTTTGATGAGTTTATACGTTGCAGTAAAATGCTTGCACGAGATTTCCACAATAGTTTTATTCATAGTTACTTGATGATTTTGTTCCCGATCGATTGCTCCTGTTCTTCTATCGCACTTTCCATTCTTTGTCTATTGTTATTTCTGCGCTTTCTTTCTCAAGTTCTCAGTAAGCATCAATACAAGTAGTATTTCATTGTTAGTATCGAAAAAAATAGACTTTGAGTTCGAACTATCAAAACTTTCCAAAAAAAAAAATAATTAGTAAAAAAACCAGTGCAACATTTAGTTCTCTCTCTCGCTCATTTTTTCCTTTTCTTTCTATCTATACATAGTTCCTATTCTTTGCACTTGGCTACTCATAAGATTTCACATATGGATATTTACATCAATGATCTATTGGTAAGCACTCAATCCGGATTATTCATGGCATTCAGAGTCATTCATATTATATTATACTGGTATTTCACATGAATTAAGATCTGAAATAATCTCTCTTTAATGAGACTTCTAGAATTAAGTTTCACTGATCAGGTTGGATTCTTTTCACATGCATCATATGATCATAAAAAAAGAATGTTTGTGATGAAACAACAATGCATATAATGATCTTATATATTAGTAATATATTGGAGAGAAAATATGATGAACGAGAAATGGTGACCCAACAAACTCTAATCCGGACGGAAACGACAATATGTGAAAGATTGAACTTGTTCTTCTCAAGATGACGAGGATGATGATGAATGGTTGATGTAGAACCACAACATAACAAGAAACGGGACTCTTCCTTGTTTTCATTTATATGCTTGTATGTGTTAGCCCCTGCACGCGTGTGTGTGTGTGTGAGTGTGTGTGCAACAACTAGCAACGAGAACGACGACAACGTTCTTTTTTTTGAGATTTTTATCCAAACAACACTTTTTCTTCTCTCTTTTTCTATGTTTTTTCCCTTCATCTATCTCCTGTTTGCTCGTTCGCTCGTTGACTATCTCGACGATAGAAAAGCGGCAATGAGTCTGTTAGTGTGCACAAATACGCTAACAACAAGAGAATATAGAGAAAGCGAGAGAAAGTAGAAAGAAATGAACGATGAAACGTACGAAGATGATGTTGATTATGTTGATAAAAATAATAATAATAATGCGCTTCATATTTTTTACCGTACTATAATATGGTCGATCCTTGTAGATTAATATAGTCGATTCTCGTACTCTTTGTCTCTTTTTTTTCTGCTTCCTCTTTTCTTTCTTTCGACTTACTATACGACATCGATCAAGTGATGGACAGCAGTAAGAACAATAAACAATATTACTAATACAACTCCACATGGAAGAGCAATCACACTTATTATTAACTGATTGTCAAACAAGTTTATTTATATTGTTAACATGTTGTCAGATTCATTTTCGTCCACCTGATCATCATCGTGCTTGACCGTTGATAGAAAAAAAATGAGCATGAGTTCGATATGAAATTGTTATTCTTTCTTCGCCTGCAGATCATTACAAAAGGTATGTGCATATTCGCCTGTATCTATCTTAATGCATCATAATAACATGCAATTTAGTAAGATTTATTGACTAATAATAACGAATTCATCGAACAGGCTGTTCAAGTGTTATATAGTTATATTCATATTAAGAAAAGCAACATGAACTTCGATAATTTAGTTCAAGTATTCTGAAATTTCGAAGTACACCAGTGCTCATGGATTCGAGCCGATTATATTCTTCTTAGCTTTTTTTTTCATTTCTGTTTTTTCCCCATGATCATGTCTCTCTCATGTTCAATGTGTGCTACAAACATAACGCTAACGCACACACACACACACACACACACACACATACGCTGCAATAATCATAACGTGAAGACGAAAGGCGCAAGAAAAAAGAGGAAACCACAATAGGAGTAGTAATAGCAGTAGCAGTAGCAGTAGCAGCAATAACGGCAGCAGTTAGCTATTAGATTAGAAAGAAAAACGAGAAGAAAAAAAAGGGAAGAAAATAGAACGAAGAAAAACCACATCGGTCACTAAGCAAGAAACCAAATAGCGAGAAAAAAAGGGAATCAAATATTGTTCAAGATGTTATTTTTTGTTATTGATGATCGCTGAAGACTTTTATTTGTGAAAATGTCATTTAAGGTTAACTTTTTCTTTACGCTTGCTTTAAATTCGATGGGTCAAAATAAAAAAAAATATGAGAAAGCAATTTGATGAAGCGAAGGCAAGAAAAAACCTTGAGAGCATAGAAATGGAGAGCGAAGTGTTTGCGACCCACTCAAAATGTCATTCACGGTCTATAGAGACGTAAAACGAGATTGTTGTTCCGTTCCAACGGACATCAGTAGTCTTTCTTAATTGAAATTGCATCTATAGTATGCTATGGGAAAAAAAGCTACTTGAAATCGATTAATATATCACTTGCAGACATTGAACATAGATGTGAAATTGAAAGAAGGAAAAAGGTTTCTTTTTCTTTTTGACCAATACCATATATTTTACCTGGAAAAGTTAGTCGACGTGTATAACGATGTGTTGTTATAAGTTAAAAAAATAAGAAACGAACGACTCTACACAATCAATTATATATGTGTCTATACATAATGAAAAAGAAGAAAAATTAAAAGAAACACTCAATAAATGGACTGTGATCTGGTTTTTTGATCAAACGTAATCGATAGATGTGTAAAAGAAAAGAAGAAGAAGAATTAGATATATGAGTTTTACATTAGAATGTAATGCTTATTGCATAAATATATTAAATAATTGATCCGAATAAAAGTAATCTCACAGAGACATAAACACAAAGAAACTTGAAAGATTATAAATCATTTTGAATAATCTTCGATAATGATGACTCTCATGGCAATGTTCTTTCTAATTTAGTCTAAGGTGAGATTCAATAGCTATCAAATGTTACTTGAAATATATATGTAAATAAATATATCTACATATTTATATTCTCACTTGTCAAGTAACATTAATGCTTGTATTATTTTTCCAACTTGATCGAAATTGATCGAGTGAAGTGAAAGTAAAAAAATCAGAAATTATCATTATTACATGACATTTTACGACTGTCTGCAAGGTCTAATGAGTATTCAACTGTGTACTATTTCCTTGTGTCTATAAACATACGATTATCCTTTTTTTTTCCGGCACAATGCCAAAGTCTTGCAATTTTTCTTCGTTTTTTTTTCTTTTTGGTGTATTCACACATCATTAATGCAAGTGTGATTTGTCTAAGCTTCAGTATAAAAACTAATATTTGTTGTTTTTTGTTTTTCTGCTTTATTTGTTTAGAGCTCATGAATAAGGCTCCACGCCAGAAACGAGCTGAAATCCAGCGGTAAATTATAATCAATAATTCTCAACCATATAATTCCGTGTGACTTATTCACTTTCTTATCCTTTGATTTTTAGCTTAACTAGTATCTCCAACCTTCGAACCAAACAATTAAGTGGTTCTGTTGGCAAACGTGGCCACGAAGAACCCGATCGTATTGAACATTTTGATCTTGAACTTCGACCAAGTAAATTACACGACCTTAAAGTTGGCGAATTCATTAGTGGAGGCGACAGGTAAGCAGAGAATAAAATAGTATACAGGAAGTCAATGATTGACACACGAAAAAATACATAAGTCAAAAGAACCGATCATACATCCGGCAAAATGCTGGTATACGATGTCCGGTCTTCATCGGTTCTTTGTTTGAAAGTAACATTTAATTGTGTACAAAAAAAAGGAGAACACATGCACATATATATATATATATATGAGCGTAAAAGGAAAATGGGAAAAGCCGAGTGAGAAAGCACGACAAAAGATAAGGAGAGAACAAGTAGCCTATGCTATTAATGTATTTTATGCTTTCTCACACATCGATCAGCAAAAGGAATTATAGTAGTAAAAAAAATCTGATGAGATAACGTGCAAGAAAAGGAGAGAAAAGGCGAAGGAAAAGAGAAAATTCACGCGCGGCACTGTTTTCTTTGTATGTTAACAAGACATTCGATGGTAATGGCGTATGACGCTTCTCTCATGTATTCTTCTTCTCTCATCTCATCTGTTTCATTTGCACTGTCTGTTGTGAACAAGTGCGTGCAGTGGTGCCTATAATGTTTGCTACAATTTTTTTTCACACATAAGTATACAACACTACTATCTATCAACGCAGGTCGATGTCATTGTCGTTACTAACTTCTTGTAATCGTTAGATTAAGAAAGAGAAAAAAAAACAGAAAAGAAAAACCGAAGATTTCTACTAGACATAGATAAAAAAAAGAAAGATGATGGAACGACTTCATCGTTTAATGAACACAAAATATTAAGAATCTAAACTAAATTAAATACAAGACAAACAAACAAGTCAAAGCAACTCAATAAAGAAAAAAATACTATGCATACATTTTCGACTCGAACATCTGTGTGAGTAATTATTTCACTGTCTCGTTTTTTTTCTCTTTCCCATTTATGTTTATTCTTCTATATGTAAATATGAATATGTTTTTTCTCTTAATAACAACGATAATTTTTTGTTACTCGATATTGTATGATAAAAAGATGACAATCTAAGAAACATTTCATTTGAGAACACTCGACCTATTCAATGAATGAAGGGTGAAACGTGAACGATTCTAGTAATTTCGTACCCATCAATCTTAGTGTTTTTCTCATTTATTTTACTATCATTATCAGTTATACTGATGAGTAGCCAAAGCACCGGAAATATCTAGGTATAGGAACAAAAGAAAAGGAATAGTAAAACAAAAAAAACGACAAGATAACTATCTATTTAAATAATATGTTACATTTATATAATAGATATTAGAGCTGAGATTGATGCGTTGTTCAAAGTTTGAACTGTGTAACTCATAGTTAACCAATTTTTCTCTAGAATTTCATGCTAACGAGTACTTAACTTGCTTTCATCAGACTAATAGGAAGATAATTAGACAAAAACTATTATTCAAATAGCTTTGACGATTGTTATTAATACTATTATTACTCAACAAGAGACAAGAAAATCCATGTATAATTAACGGCTTGTGATGACATGAAAAAAAATAGCGTGGTGAAGCACCTGCGTTCATGTTCTATGAATTAAAATGTTTTCTTTTATTTCATGAACTATATAATGTAATTATATTGAATGGAAAAAAAAGAGAAAGTACAGTAGTGAGTGATATTCGAATAGTTCTATTATATTTATTCATAATCAATAGGACTTCACATTAATGAAAAGTCAAATGTGAACATGATTTTGATTCGGAAGAAGAATTCTCGATACGAATTTCCTGAAACGAAAAGGATTGAGAGAAAAGACTTCGAGCGAATGCATACAGGAAAAGCATTTCCGTTATAATAGATTCACGCACTTACACTTTTAATGGCTCTAAATAGAACTAAAGATTCATTCTCACGAGTTTTTCTCTTTTACTTTTAACGCTGATAAGAATCCATTGAGTATTTATTTAATTTAAATAAATATGTTTTAGTATTTCAATATGAGAAAAACCAAAACATAAATGGATAAAACAAAGTTTTAAACGACAACAAGAAAATACCAAACCCACCTTCAAATATTCGAACTAATAGATTCTCACTTATATTGAAGATTTTATTTGCATGTTATATTGATTGCTGTTTGTGTGCACATTCATATATGCTCTTTATTTAATATCTATGTGTGCGTCTATGCATGCTGTTCGATCGATTTTTTTCCGATAATGAAACAGATTTTCTTTATTGTCAATTGACAGAGCGAAATGAAGGGGAGCAAACCAGAATTGATCCAATCACTTAGTCTATCAAGCAGTTGAACTAGAATGATTTTGTCTCTCACTAAACTTTATATTTATGGGCAATGGTTCGAGGACACACACACATCCATATATCCTGTCGGCTCAATGACAAAAAATATGAAGATAGAGAAGGAGCACAAGAAAAGAGAAAAAATGATGCGAAGAAAGAAATTGATGAGAAAAATAGGAGAGATGATGGAAATTATCAATACCAAATAGATTGAGCTCTTTTCTATCATATGAATTCTGTCTTTTATCCATTTCATTTCTTTCACCAACATCGGTCCCTGATTGAAAATTGTCAAGTAAATGCTTTCAACTCATAAGAATGATCGTGTTACAGTTAATTTGAAAACATTTAGTAACTATGCTTTATCGTTTTCACAGGTAAACTGTTTTTTTCGACGTATCTCTATAGTAATCATTTTAATCTGAGAGAAACTTCGAGATTCGATCATGAGTCTTTTCTACTCACTCAGTCCTAATCGTCGTAGAATTTTGAATTCAACATAGTGACCCAACAGTCTACAATTTGTCTCATATTTCCCATGATAGCACTTTGTGTGTGTGTCAAGTATTTTTCCATGTCAGACAAAAAACAAAACAAGAGATAAAAATATAGCTCTCTTCTTTTTATGACCTTCGAAAAAAAAACACAAATTGGAACATAGCACTGGGAAAATGGGACGTAGGAGGCAGAGAGGTTTTTGTTATTCGCTAATCACAAAGTATTGAACAAGAATGACATAATTATCAATAGTTTGTACGTCAATAAATGAAACTAGAGAGAAGAAAAAAGTGAAAGGTGTGAAATTAACAGTTAGTGTTAACTAAAAAGAAAAAGAAGAAAAGAGAAATGAGAAAGATCTTCTCAAAGGATTAATGAAAAAAAATTGTTGAAGAGTTGATCGAAAAAAAGGAAATGAATAACGGCACATGTCGAATGGATAGAAATAAAAGATAAATCATCATTGATCGAGAGGCGGAGTCGTTCACTAGAAAAAAAAAATTAGTATTTCTCTTTTTCGAAACCAGAAAACATTGACATTTACATCAATGAAAAGATTTCTAGTGTCAATAAAAAAATTCAATTATAGTTAGAAAACGAAGGTAAGCGAAGGGAAAACAACATCTTTTTCATCAAGTCAAATAAAATCATTTAACTATTTAACTTAAAATGAAAAAGAAATCAGAACAAAAGAAATCAATTGATGTTTCCGTTAGCACATTTTAGTTTTCTTGTATTACATTACCTGTTATAGTATTGATTGAAAGAAAAAGAGAAAGTCGTTAACTTCATCATCTTAGCCGTTTTAAAAGAAATAACTAGCGACGACAACTACAACCGCATATAGATCTACTTTTAAATGTATATGAACAAATAAAAGTTGCATGGGATTTTAAACGATGTTTGCATAGATAATGTGTTCTGTTGAAGGGGGAAAAGAAAAGGAACGATATTCGTTTAAGTCACTTTTCTTCTCGTATAAATGTTTAAGTGGTTATGTGCTTCACTTTTTCTCTTTTTGGATAAGTGAACTAGTTTTTAAGAAAGAAGGAGAAAAGAAACGGGAAAAAAATAGAAATTATCACGCATACATTCACCTACTTATGATGAGATTCATTAGATAAAATGATTAAATAAGACAAACTAAACTATCGTTTACAATGTTATCAGATCAGCATGGACATCTTCGACAACATTATTGGTAAAATGAATATGCTTATCTTTTATTTTCTTTTTCGCTTGTTTTTTTCTTCTGAAAAAATTCTTCTAATGGATTCTTCACACATCTTAATGGCTCCAATCTACCATTAACAAAATAGATAATAAGTTCTATAATACATATACATACATACATTATTTGATCACAGTAGGACAAGAAATTATAATAACAATTAGTTATTCTTTCTTTTTCTGTTTCCAGATATCGATATCCATTTAGAATCTCGAACACATTTTTAATATTGATTATGGAATAAGCACGGCTAGTAACATTAATATAATACGAGTAGATAACCCTTTGAGACTGAAAAAAAGAGACAACAAACAATAGTAGTTAGAAGAATGAATTCAAATAAAATCATGATGATTGAAGATAATCATCCGATTTGCATTCCTTCTTGTTTTATCTTAGTAGTTTTTTTTATAAGTGTGTACTGAGGGAAAAAATTTGTCCTACTGTTCTTGAATCATCTATTCAGTAACGATGCTAATCAATGACATTTTCTTTTATTTCTCTCTGAGAAAAATGCCAATAAGTGAAAGAAACTGATCATAATAATAATAATAATAATAATGATGATGAAGAGGACACTTTTCTATTTATGCCATGATAGTTTCTGAGGTTTTCGGCCACGTTCATCAATATGGTGAACACATGGATCAGTAAGATTAGTTTCTTGCCTTTTTTTTTGTTTTCAAATTCATTGAGATTTTTAGAAAAATAATTTTATTTTCTTTTTTTTTAAAATTATTAGCATGGTAGCGGGCTTCCTCGATGCCATAGCCAAAGTACGCCAATTTAAATTTCATAATGATGACGATTTATACGATCGATTATCCAGACGATTTTCTGTCGTTCTACTTATGTTATTTACTGTTGTCGTATCTACGAAACAATATGTTGGTGATCCAATTGCTTGTTTTGCTCCTGCACAATTTACCGGTAAGTGTACTTCTACTTTTAATGAACTTTTCATATGAAAAATCGATCTACTCATGTGATGGAAATAATAGGTTTTTTTTCTTCTCTTCAATGATTAATCAAGGTAATGACGTAATGATGAAAAAGCTTTCAAATTAATCTAAGGAATTCTTAAGTGAGAACGATAAATATTTTATAATTTCCTTCTTTTTTCTACTTTTTTGTTTGAAGAAGAAGAAAAAAGTTTATAGCCTGGTATCGGTGTCGAATATATATATATATTTATATATATGAACTTAAGTCAATACTTCTTCTTTTTCTTTTTTAACTTAGATCGAAATAAATGAATAATGAGATTTAAATTATACCGAGGAAAAAAGACCTTGTTTTATTTTTGCCATTTATAAACTAAAAAAATAGTCGTGAAGTGTAAAGATTGATCTTATACTAGACAAATGCATATATCTGGATATGATTCTTTCTATTCGGCTATCTGTGGCATTCAAAGAATTTCCTTGAGCCTGATGATGCATTCAAGGTATCTTAATGCACGATGAAAAGGTTATGGGAAAAGAATAGAAAATTTACTCAATCGAAAGATCTAACTATAACGTCATGGTGAAAGAAAACTATATGAAATATCTTAATGAACTTGATCATTGCATTTGCTTGCTTCACAAATTGATTACACAAGATATAAAAACCGCATTTCTGTTTAACTTTAACTTTCCATGCCATTGTCAATCTTAAGAATAGATATCATAAATGAATGAGAAAGAAGAAAAAAATAGTTCAACAATCATTACTCATGCAAGAGTAGACAATGATTATTATTATTTTATGATAGAAGAAAGCTAAGGAAAAATTGATATTTATCTGCATTATTGAATATATCATGTTCGATTTCGAGTAAAGTTGAAAGACATACGTTAGAATTCATCAATATTTGTTTTATTAATGAAATTACTAATAGGAAATCTTACAAAAGCAAAACAATCTAACATATACATACACATACTCAATGTAATTAAAAATAAAAAATCAATATCTGATGGTCTAAGTTAACAGTAACAATAGCTTCTCTATCGTAAACTAAAATAATTATATGCTTATCTACGATTAGAAAAACTTTGCTGAAGTTCATTAAAATCTATCAGATTATAGTCTCATAGGGTCTAAATAGTTTCTTGATTTTCTATGGGTACTTATCTCGTGCGATTCCGTACGAGTAGAAATCTAAGCTAAAGAAATAGCTTAATACCGTTTATCAGTAGAAAAGTATTATGATACAGTCAGAATAATTCAACTGAATATAAACTTCATCTTTTTGACTTAGTTCTTACAATAAGTAAGATAAGAAATCTTGATAATCTCGTTCATACAGAGAAAATTATATTGCTATTTATTGTAAAACAAAATCAATTTATTGTTATTTGACTATGTAATATCGACGTTTCAAGAAAAACGAAACCCAAAATTTTCAGTACTCCCTACTGTCTAATAATAGAAGTTTGTTTTGATAATGTACAACGATAGGGCATAACATTATCAGCTAAATGAGATCTCCTGTAGCTATTCATGACATTTTTTTTTCTATCTTAACTAGATCAACTTTAGAAAAAGCCTAGATGATGCTTTCAATCGTAAAAAAAGGCGTCATGTGAACTTTCCGTCTACTTAGAGTATCTCAGCTGAAAAAAAAAACGTCACGAAGAGCTAAAGGACATCTCAATTTTTTGATAGTTCTGCACTTTTGAATCATACATTTGCTATTGTACACATTAAGCTGAAATGTTAGATCTATTTTCTTCTTGTCAAAAAAAGTGAGAATTCTACTACTATATCGATAGTATTTCATTGTTTCCAAACATATGTATCGATAAAAAATTACTACTGAGATTGCCTCTAGCACTTAGTATAAATGGAAAAAAATCAAATTTATATCGGACTAAAAAAACGCTTCATCAAATTATCTCTTATTAATAGAAGTGGTAGTATGCATATTTATAGAGATCGGCGAGTATTTAGTTAACATTATATTTTATATGTGTCTCTAATAAATTATTTCCTTGTTTCTTGTCAAGGTTCTCATGTTGAATATGCCAATTACATTTGTTGGATTTCCAATACCTATTATGTTCCTTTTGAGAGCACATTGCCAGCCAGACATGATGAACGTCCAAAACATATCGGTATGTTATGCTCGATCGTTCATTTCGAACCGATAAAATCAATATTATCGGTCTTCTTTTTCTTTTTTTCTTAAAGCTTATTATCAATGGATCCCATTCATTTTACTTCTTATGTCCGTACTCTTCTATATTCCCTCCGTTCTATGGCATGCATTTGCTACAAAGACAGGTTTCGACATAGCTAATCTTGTTAAAACTCTACATGGCATGGAACAATTGAATCCTGATATCAGAGATCGCACACTCAGATACATAGCTAAACATATTGATCGTGCTCTTGAAATTCAACGTGAAATGGGCACAGGATTTTTTTCCCAATTTAAACGTATTGCACGTCGTCATTGTCCTGTTTTTATAATTGGTCGTGCTCAAGGCAATTATTTAACATTTGTCTATTTATTCGTTAAATTATTGTACATTACAAATGTTGTTGGACAATTATTTTTACTTAATGTAAGTTAATTTGCTACGATTGATTAATTCTAATTTCGTTTATATTAGATCTTTATGGGTTCAAATTATCATGGTTACGGCATAGAAGTATTAAGAAACTTGCTATCTGGTCGTGAATGTTGTCGTTCAGCAAGATTTCCTCGAGTAACAATGTGTGACTTCGAAATTCGTACTATGGCTGATCATATACATAAACATACGATACAGGTAAATGATAAACTGATGCAACTTGAAAGCAAATAATAATTTATGTCTTCGTTTGATATAGTGCGTGCTTCCTGTGAATTTATTTAATGAAAAAATCTTCATATTCATATGGTTTTGGCTTGTCATTGTTTCTATTTTATCTTCATATGGTTTTATAATGTGTATATGGCAACAAATACTACCATTTAATCGTGAACATTTTCTTAAAAAATATCTTAAAATAATGAATCGTATAACACGTGAAACATTTGATAGAAAACTATTTAATACATTTTCAAACAAATATTTAAGACACGATGGTGTACTTGTTTTACGTCTTGTTGCATTGAATACAAATGATGTTGTTATGGGAGAAATAATGGTTGCATTATGGGATGGCTTCAAACGGGCACAAGATACTGACGGTGGGATATTTGTGTAATAGAAAAGACAAATAGTTAAATTTTAATCCTGCCCAGATTTTAATTTCCTCAGGAAGTTGATCATCTATTCCTAGTCGAAAACGTATTTGTTTTTGTTTTTTTTGATCCCTCTATGCAATAGAATCTAGTCATGTAAAAATCAAACTAAGATCTCATACGTGTGCGTGCGTACGTACGTATTTTTTTACTGTGATATGTTTGTTTATTTTTAATTCAAAGAACTAGTCGAGATTGCCATACAAAGAATATATATGACTAATAACAGTGACCGAAATCGTATTCATGCGCAAATATAATATTATGAAGTTTAGTATTAGATATGTAAAAAAACAAATAAAAGAGATTTTCGTTTTTTTTTCTGTTTTTCTGTCTGTTTTATTCTTTTTTTTTTCAAACTGATGATGAGGTCAATTCGCTTCTTTTTTTCTTTCTCTTCTCTTTTATTTGTGTGCGTGTGTATGCATGAGTGTTTATTTTTTTTTCACTTTTTGTTTCAATGTTGACGAAAAACAAAAAGAAAAAAATATCATGTATTTGAAGAGTAAAAGAAATATTTTGAAGCGAAATGATTGTTTCAATTAACTATGACGTGTATGAACTAAGATTTACTTGTAAAACATGATATGCTTATTTTCAAAGAATATATATCATTGTTTTACACTACAAATGATATAAATCACTAGTGATGATTTGAATTGCTCATGTTTCACAAAAGATTTCATTACATTCTTTTGTTGCATCTCTTTCACACTATTGTTCTATGTGTGGAAAGTTGATTAAGAAAATGTCGAAACACATGAAAAATTGATGTGAGAAGTCATAAAGTTTAGCACTGTCTCAATGAAAAATCTTGCCAAGTATTCATGATAATTTATTAGCGCATTTCTTGAAACATATTCAGACTTTGTGAAATATTTCTTTGAAAAATATTACTAATATCTGTCAAAAAGAGAATGAACCACTTACAGAATGAGATGATTTCAATAATTAGAATTTTGATTTACGACGTCACTTCAATTCTAAAACTATTTCCCAGGCTAAGATTATTCTTAATGAAAAAACCATGAACTTGGTCACCTAGTAGTGTGGAATAGAAAATACGCCTTAAGGCATACTATTGTTTCCGATTATAGAGATTTAACCAACGAATTCATTTATTACTATTTTTGACATTTGAAGAAGAAAAATAACTTTGTAATTGGGTATTTTTTTTATCTTATCGTATCATATTATTGTTCGAATTGAAATGTTTAGATAACAACTCATAATACCACATACTCACTGATTTGTTAAGATGCGGACACTATTGTTTTTATTATGTATGTTCATTCAAATAAAATATATTAAAACTGCTCAATGTAAAGTTAGCACTGATTTAGTTGGTCGTTGTGGATGTTGTGCTCTAATTGGTGGCAGTTGCATTTATTATGATACTATCGATGGTATTGATGTATCATGGCATTTATGTGTACCGGATTCACTGAAGAAAACATTTTCACTTCAGCAATGTCAACCAAATATTAGTCATGATAGGAATTCTACACGGATTTGTCGAACGGGAAATGGAACATTTCGTTTATTTCCACAGTGTGCAACAAAAGATGTTTGTTTCTTATCGATAAAATCAAGAAATCGTATGTTAGATCATTTAAAATTTATGCTTTCTATTTTGAGAGATGTCGGATATTTTTCATAGGGATTGCTCAATGCAATACACAAATGGCTGTAGTAGGTACATGCAAAAAATCGTTGAAACGTTACACTTACGACTCGAAACAACGGCAATGTATTCCATTCAATTATTCAGGTTGTGGTGGAACAACCAATCGGTTTTATCGAAAACTAATGTGTGAAAAATTATGTGTGAAACCAAAATAGACCCATATACATTAATGGTCTATCGTAATGCGAAAAAAAAATTGAAGATTGCATGTATGAATGTAATTCGATTGTGGTTTAGAGAAAGTAAACTGTAAAAAATAGAGGAAAAGTACATGGATGAACCAAAAACGAGAAAGAAACATCGAATGGGAAGCAGATAAGTATTTAAAAAGTTCTAAGAGAAGTATTAAAAAGGTCTCTCAACACATCCTGTTGTTATTAATGCATTATCGCATGTAGCTATTAATAGCAATCAATATGATAATTCAATATGAACCTTGAAGCACAGAGAACAATATAGAAAAAGTTTGAAAAACAGTATCATTTCATGTCATCTATATTTAGTGCTTGACATCGTCAAGAACAGCAATGAAGTAAAATTTTATTATACGTTAAAACATGATTATTAAATGATATTCGTTAAATCTAATCAAGAGAATAAATCATATAGATGACTGACAGATTATGTTTTTGTACATCAATTAATCCTTTAGATCTATGTTGTGTCTATCATAATTTCTCGTATAATATAGGTTCCTCAAAAAGATTTGACTAAATGTTAACAATATATAGTTATTTCTAATGATGATGATAGATTAGAATAACAAGAAATCTCAGTTAGGCGAGAGCAAATAATGATGTTTGATGCTGTAAAAATAAAAGAATGATAGAGTAGATCATGTTCTATGTTTTTTTCTATGAATCCAACAGTAGAATATTATAATTTTCGTACGATGATCTCGAAAGCAAATAGAAAAAACCGAGATCATCTATTTAATACATCTTATTGCTCAACATAAAACATGAACTGTGAAATACCATATCGTTCTATTTATAGAAATCTCACGGTTTAATTTAACTTGATAAAAAACAAATATCTTGAAAGAGATCTATTAAAAAAGAAACTTGAATAATGCCTATGGGTTCTTTTTCAAGTCTAATTCTAACACTGATTCATTGAAAGTCGATCATCGCTTAGATACGTTGAAATCGCATTATATAGTAAGAACATATTGAGACTAATATGAAGATGTTATTATAAATGTCATTCTTGATGAATCTTTATATTTTACCTTTGATTTCCTTTGTCTCGTGAATCATGCCAGGATATGTGGCATGACGATGCTCTTCCCTTTAAAATACTGAACAACTTTTCTTGAAAGCAACATATCTAATTAAAAACGGCTTTCTTCTTTATTATAATGACAATGGTTGGTTCAAGTAGAAACTCTATTATCAGAGCCAGTGGACCACTCTTAATCTAGATAAAGTACAACAAAATATAAATTAAACAAATCTCTAGCAAGGGTTAAAAATTACATCGTTTTATTACATTTTTCTATTGTAGATTTTAATTTGACCGATTCGTTGAGTAGACTTTAATTTACTATAAGTTTAATCACTGTCTAACTGTATTATTCTCTCGAAACAAATCGACTAATAATGAAAATTATAAATTATTTGCTACAAAACGTCTTTCAATTCAATGTAAGTTAGATGAAAATCTAATCTTGCCCAATTCAATGTAATTTTTCTCTTTTGAATATGATCACAAAACTAATATAATTGAAATATCGTTCAGTCATTACGGATCATAAATAGAACTTTATTCAATTCATAGCAAAAGAAAAACGATCGTCAAGTGGTAGCTAGCTATTATTATCGATACTTTCCATTATTAAAATAATTGTTTATTGCATTCAGGAAACAGTATATTATTCAATCTATGTGAATTGTAAAGGTGAACTTTGAATTGTCTTTATAACTACATGTTATAGGCTCGAATAAAATAAAAATGAAATCTGAGTAAAAAATATATTCACCGTTGATTAAATCTTATTGAAGCTTATGTTTATTCAATCTAATCGAGTATATCTAGATTAGACCGGCAGTCTTTCTCAACCTATACATCTTGATATACTCTTTCAATCAGAAAAACAAAATTAGCTTCAACAATACTCTTTTGAGAATACTGAGGTGTATGATCTAAAAACTATGGGCATGCTCCGATAATGGTATGTTTTTTGAAACATACCATGATATAAATCAGGAAATATTTTGGCATTGATGAACCTAAAAAATGGAAAATCATGTCATGTGAGTAGAGATCAAACATCTAAGTGATCTACATTATGTAGATGCGTCTATCATCTATCTTCATATCCGTTTTGACTTCGTTTTGTATAGATGAATCCATGTATGAGATCCACAATATGAAGTACGACCTCTTCTCTTCTCCCGTGAAGATGTCGTAACTATAGTTTCTTCATCGATGAGTCACACTAATGTTTATTTGTTGCAAAAACAACTGTTGTATTATTTTTAATGTTATCGATCTTTTGAATCTTAAAATCATTTGAAACAAACAAGTATGGTGTCAGCAACGTCAACACCAGCCGTTTCAACGGTTAATCCACGTGAAAAAGCATTGGAAGATTTTCGTAAGAAAATCATGGAGCATAAAGAAATCGAAGCTCGTGTTAAACAAAGTATATTCGTATAGAAATAGTTATCTAACACTTAGTCTTTATGTTGAATCTATGATTTTTATAGTGCGCGATGATCTACGTACATTTACCAAGGAGTTTGATAAAAGTGAAAATGATTTAAAAGCATTACAAAGCGTTGGACAAGTATGTTATTCTCATGTGTCAGTACCATGTTTTCTATTCATTATATTTAGATCGTTGGTGAAGTATTAAAACAATTGACTGAAGATAAATGTAAGTCTACTTGTTCGAAAGAATTTTCCTTGTTAAAATAGATGAAGAAAATTTTCTTCTTAAAGTTATTGTTAAAGCAACTAATGGTCCTCGGTATGTTGTGGGTTGTCGTCGTCAATTAAATAAAGCTAAACTACGTCCTGGTACTCGTGTTGCTCTCGATATGACAACATTAACCGTCATGCGGTAAAAATCATTAGCAATATCTTCGATACGAAACTTGCTATACGAATTTAGTTATTTACCTCGAGAGGTCGATCCACTAGTATACAATATGTCGCATGAAGATCCAGGAAACGTTTCATTTGGTGAAGTCGGTGGTTTAAGCGAACAAATTCGAGAATTACGCGAAGTTAGCATACCATCAAATAGATATTTTCAAATGAAATTAGAAACATTTTCTTCGCTTAGGTCGTAGAATTACCTCTTACAAATCCTGAATTGTTTCAACGTGTCGGTATAACACCACCAAAAGGTTGTCTTCTTTTTGGACCACCAGGTAACTCATAACATATACTTTTATACACTATTCGCGTTGAATTAATATGTGCTTGTTTTTTTTTATTACACTGTTAGGAACAGGAAAAACTTTACTGGCTCGAGCAGTTGCAAGTCAACTAGATTGTAATTTTTTAAAAGTTGTATCAAGTGCTATTGTTGATAAGTATATTGGAGAAAGTGCTCGAATGATTCGAGAAATGTTTGCCTATGCCAAAGATCATCAACCATGCATTATTTTTATGGATGAAATCGATGCTATCGGTAGGAATGTAATATAGATTATTGTTTTAAGTTACTGTTACATCGATTTTCACATAGGTGGACGTCGATTTTCGGAAGGTACGTCTGCTGATCGAGAAATTCAACGTACACTAATGGAGGTAAGTTTTTAAAATATTCTTCTGCAATAGTAAAACAAAAATCTTCATACTGTCTTCTTTTTCAGCTTCTGAATCAAATGGATGGATTCGATACATTAGGTAAAGTGAAAATTATTATGGCAACAAATCGACCCGATACACTTGATCCAGCACTTATGCGACCTGGTCGACTTGATAGAAAAATCGGTATGAACTTTAGAATTGACACATATTCGTAGATGAATAATCTATTCTTTTCTATCTTTAATTTAGAAATTCCATTACCCAATGAACAAGCTCGTCTTGATATTATTAAAATTCATGCCGCACCCATTGCTAAACGAGGAGATATTGGTAAATGTTTTTCCTCGTCTATTCTACATGAGATTTCTTCTAATTGGATTGTTTTTCTTAGACTATGAAGCAATCGTAAAATTAAGTGATGGTTTTAATGGTGCTGATATGCGAAATGTATGTACTGAAGCTGGCATGTTTGCAATTCGTGCCGAACGAGATTATGTTCAAGAAGAAGATTTTTCTAAAGCTGTACGCAAAGTAGCCGAAAGCAAAAAACTTGAATCGAAACTTGATTATAAAGCACTTGGATCTTCGTAGAATTTTTTTTTCTTAGTTTTAATCGACTTTCTTTTTCGTGTTATAATCGATGGTTATCTTAAGAAGAAAATAAAAACAAAATACGGAAACTTGAGGAAATTTTAAGGATGGACAAGATTTATCAAGGTAAATGGATTAGAAATGATAGCTGATTGTGTCGGATATCAGTCAAGTAACGGATGAAAAATTGGATCTCGTCATTTATTTATTACATGATCTATTTTGTTGTATGAATGTGTGCACGTCAAATGCGCATGATACATAGAAAGAAAGCCACGTGATCCATATTTAATCTTCGTAGAAAATGATAACGTTGTAGCTACATCGAAATTCAACGTACTAATATAAAATAATCATAAATCATAGTCTAAAGCAGTGCGGTGACTGTAGTTTCAATATTAATATCAGTCTTCTTCTTTCGAAAGTGAAAGACATGACGGATTTATTCATTCAGCCGAAAATGTTATTCTTTTCTTTATAATCTAGATTTTCGAGCATAACTATATTTTTAATATTGATTGATAAAAAATAGAAAGAATAGATACTAGAATTTCCTACAGTTTATTCGAATTACAAAATATAAAAACGATGAAATAGTTTTTATTTTACAAATGAATTCATCTCGTGTACACCTTGGATTATATCGAAACGGGAAGAATATGTCACGAGTGTGAGTAAAATGGTTAATCGAACATTCATAGCTCAGTATTCAATCATGATTATCAATGGTCTCTTGCATTTCAATATCTAAAATTGTGTCTTTGATGACATACATAGATAAATTGATCGAACTTTCTTGTTTCAAACTTTCATGCAACTAACAAAGTCATACATAATGCGAAGGGTATGCCATAGAACAAAATGCAAATAACGAATCACATGAAATCAGTATCATAATGAGACATCTTTGTGAAATGAACTGTTTCTATAGACTTAAATTTGTAAATTCAGTTCGAAATATTTTTCTTAACCGATTGAAATCTTCATCAAAATATCAGATTATTTTCGGGAAAAAATTTTTCTCTTCTCATTATTATGTTTAATGAAACATTTCCAATGAAAACTATTTTTAATAGTTGGTTCTGCTTGTCTGTGAAAACATTCTTTTTTTACATTAGTTTTAGAAGAATATCATTTTCTTAACTACTAAAATATTTAGCTATCTTTTTTTCATAAGATGTGCCGTCGTATTCCAATCACATGTAATGTTTGGTAGGGGTTAAATGTGCATTAAGACAACATTTCTTTTTCTCTGTTCACCCTCGTACGCGGTTACACAGAAAGGACATATTCTATGTACCTTCTGTTAATATCTGGTTGGTTAAAAAAAAACTGGTTGAGAATAGGACGTGCATAGATTCACGAGGGGAGGAGGTCATTTAGCGGTCAAAGCAGTGCGCGACGTCCTTTTCCTTTTTTCTTCACTGGAGTATTTTTATTCTCTCTTTCATTACTACTATAGAGTTAGTTTCGACGTGCACGCGCACACAAAATACACTAGTGTCGACCAGTAGTCGCATCGAAGATGCCATCGCACAAGACTCCGCGCTATTGTTTATACCGAACTTTTGTTGACGCTTATATGAAAGGTCATCCTTCGATGACTCGATGTGTAAGTTCAAAGAACTTTTCGTGATTTTATACTTTACTCATGTCCTGAATTTTCTCGTTTGTTTTTAATCCATAGCTTTCTCATACGGCAGCACAAAATGAATGGAATGAGATTAAAAGGGATGAAAAACTAGTTAAAGAAAAAATTGACGAATATCTTGCCACATATAATTCAACAAGTGCATCAGGTTTAACTCCTGCAGAAACTGAACCAATTAAAAAAACTCGAGGTCGAAAAAAGAAAGCAGAAGTAAGCAATGACGAGGAAAAGAGTAAAGGCCGCAAGGTAAAGCGACGTCGAAAACGAGACCCTTCATCGGAGATTGAAAATGACTTGATGAATCAAGCTGAGGGAACACAAGGTCAAGAAGAAGAAGAAGAAGAAGAAGATGTAGGAGGAGGAGACAACGAAGAACAACCTGGTGATGATCCGACAACAAACAACAATGGCAGCGAACAGGAGAAAAAAGGAACAAAGAAAACTAAAGAAAAAATTCGTACGGCAGCTGAAATCCTGGCGAAAAAAACTCGAGCTCCAGCTCAAGAAAAAGTTTCCAAAGAAATCTATGAAATCAATGAACGAATTATTCAATTAGTTCAAGTAAAAAATATGGGCATGGCAACAGCTGAACAAGAAAAACAGTTAAAGAAACTTTTAGTTGAACAAAAGAAAAAAGCCAATGATTTAAAACGACTCAAAGCTGAACAAACAGCTAAAAAGCGTGCACGAGAAATAAAAAAAGTAAGAAAACTTTATATTCATAGATAATAAAAAGAAGAAATACTTATTTTGATTTCGTCGTATCGTTTTTTTCTATGTTTAGCGTAAAATTGAAGCATTATGTGAAAAAAATCCTGAGCTTGCTACTGAATTAAATAAAATCTATCGACCAATTATTGGTCGACCACCAATCGAAGAAGAATGTCCAGATTTATTACAAATCATTGAGGAAATTGCAAAAGTTGGTGGTGCTGCCGATGATAATCGACGGTCACAAACTATTCGACCTTGCTTAACATTAGATGATTTACGTGAAAAAATAAAAGAACGTGGTTATGATATTAAACGATCGACACTTTACTATCGGTAAGAAGATATACATTAAGTTTTGAATCATAGATAGACTAGATCAGATTTCTTAATCAATAGTCAGTACAGTGGAACATTGGTTGATTCGAAATTTTTGTTCTAAACTTCAATATTCCTTTTCTTTATAATCGTACTTCACAAAAATTAAAAGATTTCAATAGTACTAAGTAGTAATATCATCGGTGTACTAGGGATAGTATGTTCTAGTATTTACTGATGGAGAGTTCTTGTTGAGCATGACGTTTATTCATGAGATCTAAGACAATCAGTCATGGTTTTAAATCTTTAGTAATATTGAAAAATTAATTGTAGTAGAATAAGATTTTTATGGAAACCTATCTCAGACGTATCGAGAGCGTGACTAACATACATCAAACATGAGTGAAACGGTCGACGGTTAAGCAACTTGTTTCTTATGGAAGACAAGTAAGTTCACAATAGGAGCTATTCATTACTTTGAATATTGTTGAGAAAGTTTTACACATTTTTCTGATTCGTACGATTCTATTTACTGTGCATTTTAATTTTTCATAATAATCCGAGATCTTGCGATGGACGTTACATTTCAATTTCATGTCTGAAAAACTTGATCTCTGCCGCATGAGAAACGAGAAATTCATTTGTTTCAAATAAACGATTGATTGTTAGTTTTTGCAATCCATATCTAATGAGATGATCTGTTCCTTAACACCATCGTTATTTGTTCATAGGATCTAAGTTTTATTTTAACTTAATATTAGATTATTACCACATCGTTCGAATTCTATTGATGGTAAAAAACATGTTCGAACAGTTCCTGTACGTTTACGAAAGGCTCAAAATGATGAACATAGCAAACATGAAGGTTTTCTATTCTTGAAAAATATGTATAAATCATACTCTACTTCGTTTTGTTCTTTGTTTCTAATCAGATGGTCACTTTGCAACAGCAACAATACGATATATAAAAGATTTAGCTGGTATATTTGGCAATGATGTCGTTTTTTTCCTTTCACAAGATGATAAATGTAAAGTACCAATTGGTTTACCGGCTGCAAAAATTCAAGCACCTATGCTTATGCATTTGGACTATCGTGTTCGTTTACCAGATCACGATTGGACAGTTGCACCTCGCCATCAGTTAACACCAAGGTACATTACTAATTATATCAGTGTCTTTTTTTTACGACTATGACTAAACCTAGCAAAATAACATAGTGTCTGTGTCGCTCTCTTCTTCTAGTGTCTATGCTGCTTGCATGATGAATGAGAACTATGATGTTGGTTATTCAGGTCCAACTTACATTGCTATCCGTTCAGCAAAACATGATCGAAGTGATGCTAGTAGTCATGCATGTGACTTTGATCGGCTTGTTGGACTTAGAGAATTCGACAAATCAGTTCGAGACTATACAGGTCACGTTAAACCAATTGTCATTATTACAGTTGATGGTGGTCCAGATGAAAATCCACGTTTTCCAAAAACATTGGTTGCTAGTATAAGAAAATTTCGTAAATACAATCTAGATGCACTTTTTGTTCTTACACATGCACCTGGTCAATCAGCATATAATGTTGTCGAACGACGTATGGCACCGTTGTCACATGATTTAGCTGGCTTGATTTTACCTCATGACCATTTTGGTACACATTTAAACGATTCAGGTGTGACAGTTAATCCAGAATTAGAACGAATTAATTTCAAAAAAGCTGGAGAAGTTTTAGCTGAAGTATGGTGCGGTTCAGTCATCGATGAATATCCTGTTGTAGCTGAATATATTGATCCACCGTCATCAACTGAAGATGAAACACGTTTAGTTGATGTTAATCTAATAGTGAATAATATTTTAGATCTGTAAGATTGTATGTCATTTTAAGATGAGACAATCGTTGACGATCATTTTCTTTCTAGTGTATGTGAAGAAGAAGAAGCTGAAGAACCCATTGAACGTCGTATTCGACAAACTGATGAATATTATCAAGAAAAAGTTCGTCCACCACGTAATACATCAAGTGCTGATTTTTTACGAGATGCACCGAAATATGATATTGATGAGTAAGTTTTTGAAAGCTTCAAGTTAAAGAAAACTTTCAAATCTTTATTACTGCTATTGATTATTATTGTTTAGATATTGGTGTGCTACACATGTTCTTCAAACACAATATACAATACAAATAATTCGTTGTAATTCAGTAACATGTTGTGGTCCATGGCGTTCAAATTATATTCAAGTGTTTCCACATCGATTTCTTCCGGCACCAGTACCATTCGAACGAACACCACGTGGTATTGCCATGGCCGAACGTGATTATCAAAAAGGTGTTTTCTATGGATCATTAATACAACGCATTCAATTTCATGGTGTTGTCATGCAGCATACACAAAATGATGTATTACCATTTGATTATTGTTGTGCAAGTGTACGAAAAGAATTGAAAAGACGTGTTTGTTCAATATGTAAACAATATATTCCATCGGCTTATCGAATGAAAAATCATTATAAAATCCATCAACAACAGTATGCTTCGAATTGTCTTGATTATGATGAAGAGATGTTACTCAATGGCAATGCGACTGGTCGTGAACAAAATGGAGATGACGATAATGACATACTTAGTAGTCAACGACCATTACCAGGTCTATCTCATCCATCATCAAATGGCGTTGTTATTTTTTCGGATATGCTTGATTGGTTGAAATCTGATTTTGAAGAACTTGAATTGAAAGAACAACTTATGAAAGATGTTGACAAAAAGAAACAGATAAATTAATGAATCTTTTCATTTCGTCTATTCGATTTTGTACACTGCAATGTGTGTGCTTGTATGTTTTACATTAATTTCCTCTTGTCGTTGTAGTTCTTTTTAGTCAATTTCATGTAACACACATTTAGAGATGTTTGTTTTTTCTTTCGTTTCTTTTTATTAATCTTAGTGTCTACTCCTTCTTTTTTCTGTCTTCTCAGTGAATGAGTACAAGTGAACAATTGATAACCAACTAGAACATTTGAATTGAAGTTTTTGTTTTTCCGTTGTTTTGAATGCGACAATTTTCATGAAAAAAAACCGATAGAGCATTTTTGGATGTTTAAAAATAAAATAAACTTGAACTCGCCGCTGAAATATCCTTATCATGTAAAAAACCAAAAAATCTATGTTTAAAGCCTGCCCTCAAGAATAATCATAGATCATTTATGCAAATAATTCTATCACATGAAAACAAAGAAAAACAATCACCGAAATATGTATGGTCAATTAGTTGAATTTGATTCGTTGAAATACATGGAAATAATCTCAATCATAGTTGAATATGAATAAAGATTACAGTAAATTGATCTAAATCGTAAAAATTTCTTTCATATGTATTTTGTCAAACTTGAATGTACTATAGTTAAACAATAAAAGAACTCCATATGAAGAATACATAGATAACATGTTTTACAGACTACGTGGTTGCTGTAGTATTTAGTAAGTTCTTTTTATTTTTCATGATTTTTGCCAATGATGATAGTAGTTCTTTACAAAACTGTTTCGCATATGTTCTAGTGATAGTCAGAGATGCGGAAGAAAACAAGTTTTTGAATTTCACTTTAAAAAAACGACTCAATGATGTTCTTAAACTGATGTTTTCTATACTACCTATTATGGATAGGTTCAACATAGTCAATCTCAGTGTACATCAGTGAATGGGCTGTGTTTCAAATTTCACTTTTGAAGATATAACTATATTCTCTATTGAGAATTTGTTAGGTTCACTGCGAAGTTTGATAGGAGCTTAACTTTCGTTTTCAAGATTTTCAACTACTAGAGACAACAACAGATCATTGCAAGGGGTTATTTGATGCAAATCCTATACAGACATTTTTTGTCATTCTCTGAAAAAATAGCTTGACGAAACTGAAAGAAAAACAGAAAAATAAAAACAGGTGTTATTCCATGTAGATATGATTCATGGTAGTCTTTTTCCTTTCGACATTAATTCTTTATCTGTCTAAAAGTTATAGTAAACATTGCAGAATTTCTTAACATCACATGTATGGTACTATGACACTCCTTTTTGATAAATTGCATCTTTCATTTGTATTCATCATTCAGAAGCGTCTTCATTCTCAATAATTCAATCGAATACAATAATGCTCTCAAGCATCATCAGGCTTAAGTCTTCTAATGCAACGCAGTACAAAAGATTGGCCGACTATGCATGATACGATAGAGTTTTATTTAATTAAAAATCAAATTTTTAAATCAAGAAAATTGATAACTAGATAGAATCATTAACTTTCATGACTACCGTTTCTAATGATCAGCGTATTTATATTCGATTCAGCAATACTAACTAGACATGATTTCCGGAAGAAATCAATACAGCTTTGCTAATTATTAAATTGTTTCGAACTCTATCTCCTTTCAATCAACAATCGCGTACACGTCATCAATGAGCCTATTATCGTACCGATCAGGAGGAGTAGTTCAATATTGTATGTTTCGAACAAATGCTGAATATAGAAAACCAATCAACCATTTTATCAAATTTAAAACTCTTTGAAATTCTAAATTATTTTAATAAAAATACATCATTTAGACATTTCTTGACAGATTAGAGATAATGTACAATTTGTTCTTTATTTCATAGAGGAAAACAAAAAGATTACATTAAATCTCTCGGTTAAATACCTTCACATCATAAATACTTTTCATGACGTTTTCAATGAATAGTTACCTTTCGTGTACTCTGTCTGCATGTGAAATTAACGTGAAGTCCTCGATCATTGTTAAAATGTCATTTGATAGAAAAATGTACAAAATCGAATAAAATCCAAAATTCAAATCGTTTAATACTTATAATCAATCGAATTCTAAACATTTATATGATCTGCTGTCTTTGAGCACTGCAAACATGATTACGTGGATTTTTTTCTTCATATCATCTGCTATGATTCATATTCGATTCCAGGGTTTAGATTTGTGTAATGTACATATACAGAAAATCGAACTGCTTTCTTCTTCTTCGTTAGTCATATTTTCTCATTCTGCTTATTACATGTTCGTTATACTAAATAAGCTACGTACACAGAGTGATCATCGAACTTTTCGTTATAGTCTATTTGTTTTTCTCTCTATAGAATATTTCAATGTCTAAGAAGTAATGAATGAAAATTGATCTTTAACTCTTAGAATAAATTGTTTAAAAAGACAACGAAAAACACATCGAAATTTAAATGGGTTGTAGACATTCTTCGTCACCACCGGCATCGCCAATTAAATTAGAACAAAATGGAGATCCGGTTATTTTAAAAAGTAAAATATCAATTCATCATACCCAAGTAATTGATCGACGTAATTCAAATGGGTACAAATCATCTAAACTATTAATAGCAACAAAAAAAGTAAATTAGAACATTGAATATATTTTTCTATCAGAAAAAAAACAATAAAACACCTTTAGATACGTCGTTCATTGTCTCCTCTAAAATTTCCATTGACAGCATTATCTCTCGAAAAGATTCTTGATGGTCGTAGTGAATGTTTAGTGAAAAGATTCGAACTCGATACACCTTGTCTTCTACTTGATGTTTCACAAACACATACATTATTAGTTGACGGTAGAAAACTTCGTTTAATTAATATGGAAACAATGAATATGGAAACAAATATTTTGCCCATGGATTGTAAAGATATTCAAGAAATAGTTTGGTCATCAAAACTTAATGTATTTCTTATTCTTACAACTGATCAATTATATCAAACGGCGAGTGAACATTTACTTCCCATACCTATTCATCAAATTCAGGTTAGATAATTGATGAATCAATAGATCGAATTTTATTTATAAAGTCTACGTAAAAGATTGTTTTGTAAGTCTAAGTTATAAAACTAGGGATCTCAAGTTTAACTTTCTTCGATTTTAAAGTGTCTCTTTCATTCATTTTGAAATAGTCAATTGAACGATTTTCTTTTATCAATCAATTTCTTAGTTTCAAAATAAACCAGGTTCTGTTACATATGTAGAATTAGTATCAATGGATAGCAGAGTTCAGTATACTCATTTTGACTCATAAAAATATGTTCCCATAGTTGACAAGTTGGAAATTTGATTTGATCTTTGGTTTTTTTTTTTTGAAAATCATTTACTCCTCGAGTTTGAGATATATGAGATTACGGTGTGATTTTCCATATTGCTCGAATAGAATGCAGCATTGTGATAAAGAAACTATCTTAATGTTGAAACATCTTTGTTAGTGAACTATACGATTGAATTATTTCTAGTCACAAATCTATCGATGAATAGTAAATCATAATATATTCTTGTAAATCAATCTTATTTTTTATCTTTCATGCTTGTGCAATTTTCATCTTTTTATTTACAAAAATTCTAATATATGATTTCGTAGAAGTTTTGATGTCTTTTATTTATTTTTCCAAAGAAAAGGTTATTTCTAGCTAACAAGAAAGTTCAATGAACTTTGCACATATTAACGAGGAAACATGTATAACTGCTGGAAATCATTTATCGTAATCATTTGCAAAGGAAAAAAGCTCTGGAGAGAATTTGAGCCGATAGCTTGCTGACAAACTTGAATTTTTCGTATGAGTAAGTAACATAGACATGAAAAGTTTCCACAGAGAACGGACGTTAAAAGTTTTCAGGATGATTTAATTGCATTGTATTTTTCAATACGACTACACTTTCAAAAATTTAGATCATTGAAAACATCCATAACTATTTCGAAGTTGACGATAAATTCGAACTCGTCTAATGAATTTGAAATTTGTCAGATGTTCACAACGAGGAATAAAAGAAAAAAACTTGAGTACTTTCTGAAAATTTTATAGATTGTTCTGTTGGAAGCCTATACTTACGTGAAGATTATTCATTGTTTGTTAATATTTGTAGTTCATTACCGATGGTCCTCGAAAATCATACATGGCCATAGATGGAGACGATTTACTTATCAATCGTTCATTTGGATATGATATTCGTCGTTATTCATTAACAAATCTTTCTCTTGTTCAATCACCTAGTGCATATTTCGGAAGTGAAAATATTTGTGTAACAACTATTCGATTGAATTGTTTTAAAATTCTTGCTCTAGCTATTTCTATTGGTAAACAACAAATGATCGATTTAGTTAATCTAAATACTGATCAACTTATTCATAGAATCCATCTTGATTCTAATGAAAATATTCTATATCCAATTGATTTACATAGTAATGGACAATGGTTGGCTAAAACATGTGTACCTTGTGTTAATATTGGCCATTGTTTAATATCATCAGATGGACACATACAAAAACTTAAACTTTTTCCTAATCAAGATAATTTCATACGTTCATTTTGTACAAGTTCTGATAATCGATGGTTACTTGTTGGTCGACAACACGCACTTGAACTATACCAACCTTGTATATCATCATGATTTCGATTTAACAATTTCGTTGATATTAGTAATGTTTCATTCAACTGATAGTCTTCGATTGTATTTTATTTTATATATACATTGTGTGTTTGTGTGTATGTTTTGATTTATACATGCTACTTTTATTTTTAGTGGTACTAGTGAAGCACCAAATAAATAGAGAACATGATCATAGTATTGAAGATGAAGATTGAAATAAATTGCATTATTTATTTAGGTATTTTGAAAAGATGTCTGTAGTTGAAGATATATCATTTTCTGACAAATCGAAAAATAGACATGCTTCTAATTTTCAAATGTACATTCATAAATCATCTTTGAATTACATAATTATGATCCGACAAATGTTTCTGTTTTTCTACTAGCGGTCAAATAAAAAGGTTTACGTAAAAGAAATAACAAATTATTTTCATGAATATTTCTCATAAATATAGCTGACTCTCATTTGTATGATCAAATAGGCATTAGTTTGTTCACCATTGATGTCGTATTTAAAAGGTAAGAACTCGTCATCGTCTTCATTGTTACATAACTAAGTAATAATCTCAATTTTTTTCTATCATACGAGTTTCTATACATAATGAAACATACAGCATCTGTAAGCAATCTATTAAAAAAGCAACACCTTTAGATGTATGTCAATGTCGATCATTACTTATCATGTTGACATCAGTGACAGGAAGTTAATTATTCGGGATAATATTGCGTGTATATTATTATTAATTGTCGCGCTAGAAGTAACTAGAATGAGTTTAATGATAATGTCAAATGATGAATGGCCATGAACAGTTTCTCTCAAAAGTATGCAAATACAATTCAAACAGCAAAGGTCAACTGTTCCTTTTTTTTCTTCAAGATAGAAATAAATAACTATTATTGCTTTAGGATTGTTAAGAAATATGATTCAATGATCAAAGTTGAACTCTAATATAACTTTGCAGTTTATTACAGAAGTCAATTAATACTAGTTCAAGAATCTATGCAGTTATGTAAAACACAATTCAAGAATTAGAAAAAAGACAGATAAATATTGCGTTAATGAAGATGAATATGTGATACTACCTGAGTTATGGAAGACAAAGTTTACTGCTGAATAACTGTTATTGATGACAGTAATCATATATACAATGGTATGTAATTAATCTTTGAAGATTTCATCCAATTTTGAATTCGACTAATGATTGAACGGAAGAAATGAATGTTGTCGATGATGATCGAGCTCGATTATTATCAAAGAAAATGTTATGTCATCGCTATCCGAAATGTCTATTTGATTTCGATATTTGCAATAAATGATAACTTTATTGGACAGACAAAGTTTTGGCAGACAACACCTTCCGATCAATATTCAACATTACAACGCAACTATTTTGGATAGCAAAAAAAGTGAGTATTATTTTCTACTTTGCATAATATTCATGATTGAATCTTTTCGTTTCAATTCCCTGTCCAGATAATGTCGACTCACAATAATAAGAATCAAAATTCACGAAAACAAATTAAATACTTAGTTTTTTTTTTTATTAAAACACACAGTTTATGTTATTCATTATTGCGCACAAACCATTACGATGCGAATGAAACTACCAGTATCAACTTTGCTATTTGGTAACTATTATACGTCCAATGTTAACTCGTTATTTCCTTCATTGAGTTATTAGTTCGTTCGATTTTAAAATTTCAACATCAATAAGTGAGTAAGTTTTCACATGTAAAAATTCAATTTTTCATATATTTAATATTACTTGTAACGGTAGTCCAATGAATGTTATTTTCATGAGAGAAAATCACTCATCAGTAACAATGTTGTTTATCCCGTTGACTCATGATGACATCATGAACCAAAGAAATTTTGTAGAATAGAATATGCATGTCTATTTTGTCTTCTTTATTTTCATTTATTCTATAGTATTTTCAGAACGTTCTTCTCTCTAGATATGATTGAAATACATACTTTTTCACCATATTTTTCTCGAAGTCCCCTTTAATTTGTTTCCTAGTTCCTTCATACAAGTATAGATCCTGTTCCGAAAATAGAAGATTTGTTTTCCTACTGACAAATGTCCATTCGCTATCACTGTTCAAACTTCTCCAAAAGTAAATTTCCTTATCTAAAAGAAGTTTCTCCTATACAACTCAAATGTTCCACACAACGGTCCCACTGACCACAAGTAAATTACGGTTATTTCCAAACAGTTATATTTTGAACATTTGTATAAGAAGAACAACATCTTACCCCGAAGACTAAAGAGAAATTTTTGAAACTTCTGAAAGTTCTTGGTAATTTCCGTAATTGACTAGTAAGTTCTAAAATTCCTCTTGTTATTTAGGATACCGCTTGTTTCTTCTTCATAGGTTGGGAGAAATTTTCTCACTATAGTCATCTGAAAATTTCTCGTGTATTTTAGGAATTTCGTTATTTAGCGAGTGAAAAGTGTTCTAGATTTTTTAGCTTCGTTAGAAATTTACCTTTTAAGGGAAATTTACTTTTTCGGCAGTTTAAAAATATACCTCTCATTCACTTGAATTCTTCTATGATTATAAATTGAAATTAGTAATAGAGTCACTATGCCAAAGGGGAAAACGCCGACAGGGAACAGTTTCGAAAAGGTAAAATTGAATGAAAAAATGTTCAAACAGAAAACTATCGATGAAAGCGATGTCTCCGATGATTGTCGATATTTGAGCACCTACATTTCAGAATACTTATTCAATCAACGAGTGCTAATGCACCATCCTAATATGTGGTCATTTATAAAATTTCTTCAAGGAGAAGAATATCGTTTTAAGTACATGCGTATTTTCTATTTAATGCAGGATTATGAGCGAGAAAAAAGCAACACAGAATAATTACAATACAGCATCGTATAGATAATCTTGATATACGTAAGATATTATGATGGTGCTAAAATTTAAGTCGAATATTTAGATGGATCATTATTTGTTGTTGTTGTTAAACTAAAAAATGTCACTCATCTCCTTTTTCTTCCCCTCTTGGCTTATACATAGTCTTTGTTGTAATGTTAAATTCATTTCATACAATAAATAATGCCTCTAGTTAGCTATCATTTTATAAAATAATCTTGCGACCATTTTTCAATTCAATATTTTACCCTTTCGACCAAACTGCGGTCAACTCTTTTAATCACGTAAAAACTACTAAGCGTATAATGCAAACGATTCACGAAAAACTGTTGAATAATACAATACATGTCGTTAATTATAATTTCATATAATCTCTATATCGAACAAGACAGAATGAATGAAGCGATGCATAAGTTTGGGTCTATCGTCCCTAGGTTTCATTTCATAGAAATGAATTGATTATCTGAAGATAAACTCGAAAGTCAGTCGACATTGATTATACCACATTCAACGGACATATTTATTCTTGTTCCAATGTTTTTATTCGATGAATTATAAACGTAGAGTAAAATTCAGTACAGTTTAAACGGTTTCTTCGTATTTCTGTATGTTTTTCTAAAGTATGACTTATTTCGTGTATCAATGCAGCCCAAATTCGTGATATTAGCTATAGTTCATTCCATAAGCAGAGATCTAATCGATATAAATTAGGTTAATATGTTGGTCACCTATTCTTAAAAATGAATGCAGAACGAGTAACAGTATACTATTTTTCAGGTTGATGATTGGTGTCAAGCTTTGCATAAACCTATTGGTAAGTTCTTTTTAATTAGCATCTACTTTGTTTCAAGTGCACTAATCCTATGTCAGCATAAGGCAAGAATGAACAACGTGAAGGAGATGAACGAGAAAAAAAATGCGCTTGGAAATGCATTTGGAAAAGAAATGACGTAACTTACGCAAAATGAAAGAACGTCGAAGGGAAAATGCCACTAGAAATATATTCAATTAACGACTAGTTTTGTATTGTCATACTCGAGAAGTTCGGAAGACGCATCCTTGATGCAATTATCAACATCACGTTGTTCTATCTAGAAAAATCTACAGTACTGTGTCAATTTTTTACTACAAACATTTAACAAAGCCATCCACTTACTTTAGAATTTTGTTATGTTTACGATCAGTACTCCATCTATTAGTTATTACCAAATAGATAGTCCGAATTCAATCTTTTGAATGATGGCACAATCTATTTGCATGAACAAAACAAAAATCGTCGGTTAACAATCATATTTCCATTGTATCATCTTCGGTTTGGATACTTACAATCGAATGAGAAAAATGTTGAATATTCCTTGCTTTTAGATGATGAATTTATTTTAATGTCTTGATTTTCTTTTCATGAAAAACGGCCTAAATATTCAAATAAAACTCGTCGTATGCTGCATTATGAAAAATTCATTTAAATTGTTTTTAGACAAAAGCCTTTTTTCATATCTAGGTAACGTTTTGCTTGTCATTTCATGTCAAGCTTTGGGGAAACTATTGATTTCGAACTTGGTGAGATATGATTATTTTCATTGAACTAATGTTGACGAGTTATTTGTATTTCTAACTTATAGGTTTTGTAATGAAAACACACTGAGTTCAATTAACGATGATATTTCATCGGTTTTTAAATGTCATATATGAAATAATTTATAAGTGTGATCGTGTTGGAAATTACAAAGAATTTCAACTCTGATTTTTTACAACAGCAAATATTTCTCGGTTTACGTAAAATATACAATAATACTTTTGATACAAGCAATTTTGTTTATTCTGGCAGGTCTGTTTAATATGCTTTAAGGATGAATACATGAAATCTAATGATGTCAAGAATTAATTAAATTAATCCAAATATTTTATTGAAAGTATAAAAATAAGTCGACTATAAAGATTTTTACACACTACATTGAACGAGTTTTGAAATGCATTTACGATGCACTCTTTAAAAATAAAGTCTCAACAGTACAAAACTTTCGAAAAAACTACTTATAGCTACAGACTTCAGCTAAATTATTAAAAATAAATATAAAAACGTACATCTGATATCGGTCTTCAACTCTAAGTAGCGGTTTAGCTAACATAGACTTGCACTTTCCTTGCTCTCGGACATATTCTTTAGACTTGTTTTTGATAAATCTAACGATTGAAGTCGTTCACTTTCATTCTGAATCATTCTCCGTTGAATTGTCGTCGGTAAACCTACGTTAAGATTACATATAAATGGAATCAATGATCTTGGCGTAGAATCGAAGTCAACAATACATCGAATGAACATACAATCGTCACGTACGTATGGACTATTATCGTTTCGAATAATTGTTAAGGGACAGAACCGTGGTAGGCCCGATGCTAGATTCATACTTGATTGTGGTCGTTGAAAACTATTAGATTTAATATCGGGCCTGAATGAATCGATAATATTCTTTCGAGCACTTGTTTGATCATAAAGACAAAATGTTACTTTATGGGTAAAAGGCCATTGTAATATTGCATCATATTCTCCTCGCATGATTACGAAAAAAATTGAAAGATGTGTTTTTCGTGCATTACCATCACCATTGAAATACAATCTCATACACATTTTATAACCAGTCGGTGATGAATAAAACGGTGGCGAATAGACACTTGTTTGTCGTTCACTGATGGAATTCTCTATCTTTTGTGCAACATCTTGAATTTTCCATATAAATGATCCATCATTTGACAATTGACTTGAAAAATCAGAGACCATTTGCTTCACAGTTTCCACCTCCGTTTGCAAAATATCAGTATTTAATTGTGCAACTTGAAGATATTGAGAATTTTCTTCAACTGAATGTTTCAGTTGCTCCAATTTATGCTGTTCATGTAAGAAAGCACTTTGAATTTGAGCAAAATTTCCATGGATTTGAACAGTATCATCATACAATGTTGAGACTCCAGCTGCAAGTAGATCCACTGATTCATTCATTTCAGAAAGATATTTTTCATTGTTATACAAAGTAGAATTAGTCGTTGGTTCAATTTTTAATTGTTCGATACACTTGCAGACAGCTTTTGAAAGTAATTGTTGGTGAGCTACACTTAAATAATGTTCGTGTAAATCATCATGAGGTCCTTCAGTGAAGCAACTACATTTTTCTATAGAATATTCAGCGAAATCATGAGGAATGATACATTTTCGTTTAGTTGGAAGTTCATTAATCTGATCCTATAAAATACAAAGAAATGCGTGAATATTTTTGTGACTGATGAAGAACAATAAGATCTTGTGTTTAGAGTACTTCTTGAATGCTTTTCATATGTAACAGGAATCACAAAGTAAGAAGCAATGACTTTTGAAAAAATTCTTTGTAATTAACATTCCCAGGTCGAATGACACTGTACCGTATATGGCCGAATGAGTGGACGCAATAATACAGCCTTGTCATAGTAAAATTACGGTCCCCACACGCCCCATATACCGTGCCGTATTACTGCGTCTACTCATACAGCCGTATACGGAGCCATGTCGTTCGACCTGGGTTGTTCTCCTAATTATATTAACTGAAGCGACAGCAACTCTTTTTCGTTTAATTAGACTGCTAGCATTTTACTATTATCAAGTCGGTAAAATGACTATGTTCTATGGTTCGAAAATTTTCATATTAATTATTGCGTAAAGAATGGTTTATGTTCTCATCTATATCAATTCTAAATAAAATATTGCCGACGATTAAATGTATTCGCAGTGTGAGACTGACATCTGTCTCTCTCTTTCAGACATTCTAATTTGAATGATAAATACGAGAGTAGCTACGTACTTGTTCATCATTATCATAATTACTGCGTTTGAAGGAATTTTGTCGATCATAAAATTGTGCCACATTGGTGCATGTACTGAGAAGATACACTTGTTCATCGATTGCTTGTTTTTCTTCAATGATATGACTCATGATAGTTTTGTGTGTGTGTGTGCGTGATTTTTTGTTTTGTTGCTTCGGATTGATATTGTAATAAAATTGCTTAGTAGAAATAATATACCACAATGAATTTATAGCTTCAATCTTAAAGAAATTCTCCCAATTCGGAAAATTAATGGAAATAAACGGCGCAGAAAATGGAATAGTCCAGAATGCCCGAACTTTTTTAAATGGATAAATTTTCAAGTTCTCTTATATAGGTAGCTGATGAAATATTTCGAAGGAAAAAACCCAGTTTTTTTTCTTCCCTGCAGAAGTGAGTGTTTTCTTACCTTTGATAGGTAAAAATGACTCACCTGACTCTCGACTTGAAGCGTAAGAACTCATAGCTATGTGTAAAAATCATGACAAACAATGAATATCTATGATCACTATTGACAGATTGATGATATTCTGATTATGTATGACTCTAAAAACTATAATATTTCAAAGAATTAAGGTATTCTCCATGATATTACTTGAATCAAGAATATGGAAGTATGACAGATAACAAGAAAAGCTTAAGAAAAATCCATATGATTTGTCAAGTTGGAAATAAACTATTGTCTGGTGTGAAAAACTTCCCAAGTTTGAAATGTAATTTTACAGCGTTATAATGAAATTATCGATATTCAGATGTTCATTTCAAATATAAATTTCTTTCGTAAAGTAGACGCGTACATTACATGTCTCAAGCTTACTTATAACCTTTGAAAATTCGGCAAATACCAGTAACCATAAGACAGTACGCAGTAAAATATTAATTTCTATGATTTACATAGCATTGATTTCTATGAAACACTAGAAAGAACCCAAGTATGATACAGTTGTTCTCAAATATGTCTTATAGTTTTTCGATTGGGATTTATGGCTTTTCTTCATGATCTTAGAAATTTTGATATTGCTACAAAGAATAAATGCTTGTCACATTGATGTTGCCAGGAGTTTTTGAAAAACAAAGACTACAAATCCAAAGCTGCACAGTGTTCATAACAGTTCAAAAAGTCAACGGCTCATCGACAAGATATTCTGTACTTACGCATTCCATTAGAATTAGTCTATTATCTCCTACTTCTGTTTTGTCAACTCCATTTTTTCATCGAAAAATACCGAGTCACATATGATTCATTCTACCTTAAAATTTTTTTACAACTAAAACATTGACAAACAAACTCGTCAGTTGTAAAAATGTTTTAAACGTAGAATGAATCATGTGATCAGGTATTCTTCGGTGAAAAAATGCAGTTGGATAAAATAGGAGTTGGAGAAAATGAAACTTACCTTGGAAGTGAGACAAAAAATTTTAAAATTTCAATATATTTTCAGATAACTTCTATTCAGCATATTCGAATTGAACTGGACTCTGTCGAATCCATCAAATTAGAAGAAATAAAAGTTTTTTTTTCAAGCGTGAGTACGTCATCATTTTTTCAACCTATCTTTCTCGAACACTGCAAGAAACTCGTGTTCTTTGACATGAGGGGGGGACCGTTAGTTTGTAGTCCTGATCCCGACAAAAATGAAATTCCGTCCCATTCTCGTTGGGATCGGGGCCAGGACCATGTTACACATATCTAACTAGTCCCAGTCACAAATCCTTGATCCTGGTTCCAATTCAGGTCTAGAGCCCTGCAAGGGTATGAATTTCGTTACCCTACCCTACCCTACTAAATTTAAAAATTACAAAAATTGCATACCGTGCATGACTTCAGTGTACCCTAATCAAGAATTTTTTACTGAATTCTCAGGGAGTCTCCCGAAAAAAAACACCAGGAATCATGACAGGGAGTCACTGGGAATTTAGCATTTTTTTTCGAGGACTTCCTGGGGATCTCGTGAATGATTCTCGACTACAGTATTTATTTATGAAATGATGAAGACAAATTTTACGAATCTGTCTATTATCATACAAAGAATATCCCAAATAATATGAAAAGGAGAAAAGTAGTAATGTATGAACTGCGAATATTAAAAACAATATCGACAAAGAAAAAAAAATACATGAGACGCTGATGTTGTTTATTAATGAATGACACAAAGTAATTATTCAATAGGTATTTTCTCATTATTGCTCTATGAATAGAAGATATTGTTCAATACTGCAGGTTGTCCGACGTCGGACCTGTAAACAGAGCAAGTTGACAAAATGAAAATTTTACCCTACAGTTTTCAAAACGATACCCTAGCCCTACCCTACAAGGGTCATACCGTAGCCTTACCCAAGGATAGGGTACTGCGTCGTTAGTCGGTTCAGAGGCGCAACTATTAAAAATGCCGGGTGCCACAATAATGGATTGTGCCGTAGAATACAAGTGATCAGATAAAGTAAAATTAAAATCTGATAAGTATCCGATAATATGTTTGATATAAACAGAAAAAAGGTGAGATAGAGAACGAGATGAAAGAGTAAATGACGCGAGTTGCGAGATAGAGAGAGAAATAGTCGAAGTGGATATCAGAAACGCTCGAATGGCGAGTGGAAGATATCAGAAAAAGGAATGTAGGTGTGTCTCAATGAAGAAAGAGATACAAAGTAGAGCGAGTAGAATTTAGAATAAAAAAAGAAGAATAGTTGTCAATGCATATAGACAATTTAAGGCGCAAAAAACAGTATTAGAGAAAAAGGGAAGGAAACTAGAAAGAGAAACAAACAAATGTGCACACAACAAACATCAAGATAACATCAGTGATGATTATACCGTCACATAGGGTAGGGCTGCAGTATGGATTACCAGCTGCTAGTAATGAATAAAAAAACATTTGAAAAATAGTTAGTGTTCGTTTTGTAGACACGAAATAAAACTCTGTGACAAAATCCTGAAGTTCATAATTTACTCATACTTTTGAGTAATTATGATGTTTTTGGAAATTAATTTTTTTCGTTGGATTACTGTCAATGATAAAAATAATACGTCGAAAACATATTTCTGAGAATTTAAAAGAAACTATTCCACAGTAAAGGAATGCATGATGAATATTGCAAATAAGTGACAAAGCATTCATAGATGACTAGTTCACTAGTACAAAGAATAATCGTCATTTTAAATTGAAAATGACTGAATTGGTCAACTTTGTAATTTGATTTTTCATTTCTGAGAGTGTATTTTGAGAAATTAGTGGCTGGTTTCTTGTAAAATGTGAAGAGTGAAATCTGAAAGTCGAGGAATCCAATTCATTAAGTTATTCCTCAATATGTTTTAAATTTGTTTTTTTCCGAAAATTTATTCACAGATATGGCATTTTCATTGTCGAAATTTTTTTCGCTAGTATGATAATCAATCATTCATTTCTGAAATGAATTTTTCTTTGTTAACAACTGAATTTTTAATTACCATTCTTAATCTAGTAACTAATCGATGGATTACTTATTGCCAGTATTTTTAATGAAATACACAAGATTCTTTTATAACATGTTCAACTAATCAATCCATTCAGATAAAACTATTGCGAAGTATGACGAGAATCCATGAGATCAGTGAGAAGATATCATTACTCGTTGCATCAATAGAATATCATGTCGATACACATCTCTACATAAAAAGAACATGATGAATATGATTAGAACGTTTTCGAAGAGAATTATTGACATAACATTTGTTTCTCTTCGTATGCCATCTGTAACTACGCTTATATTGGGCTGAACAGTTGTGGAGGTACGCTGTCGTCATTATAACAAAAGACGAGAAGAAAAACAAAAAGGAAATAAACATGCCAAAGTACTGCGTATAATTGATAGAGCGATATGCTGAGTTCAAAAAACAAGAAATAATCATCAACGAGAAAACAACATTAGTATATCACCAAGAAAAAGCTTATTGTCAGCATTGTCTCTAGAAGTAAACTAGAAGATTTCTGCTCATACACTTTTCTATCCATTCAATATTGGAAAGCTTAAGGGAAATGTTGTTATAATGCTTTGTGACTAAAATTTGAATTATTTCATAATGATTGCATCATGATGTTCCGGAAGCGTTAGGGTATATAAGAAAATTACGCATATGATCAAGAACGAGAGAGGATAAGAAAATGTATTTAGAGCAACACCTCCAGCAATAAAAACGCATACGTTGCAGACTAGAAATTAATTACAAAGAATTTTTGTGATGTATTTATTCCTATTAATGTATGATATTAACAAATGGCAATGAATCTTTTAAGAAACAACGAAACACCATTATCATACGACCATGATTTACATATAAGGTTTTGGAAAAATCTATATAGTTAACAGAATAACTGAAGCATCAAGAATCTTTAGTTGAAAGTAAAATTTTAATATCCTATTTCAAATATTTCTCTTTTGTCTAGTATCATTTATTGTTCTATACGAAATTGTAACCATATTCGTAAAAGAAATCATTCATATTTGTTATCGATTTCACTCTATCCGAAGATGATGTTTATGTTGAGTAATTTAGTAAGTTTAATTCATGCAATATCATACACTGTTATGTCAACTGACTGAACAAAGATTAATCTTATATTTATATATGTTTCGCCATATTTCATATGGATTTCAAATTTTTCCTTGTCAATTATTCAATTGAACTCTCAACTTCCGACTGTAATAATCTAGACATAAGTGTATTAATTATCGATGAAAAATCATAATAAACGATCAGATACAAAAAAAAACATACTACTATTTCATTTTACTAAAATTCAACGTAGTTCTAGACGAAAGAAAGTTTCGAAGATATTTAGTTAAACAGTCTAATGAGATAAAATTGATCCGATGAGATTACGATCTAAAACTGAAATTATCGTCTTTCGATTGTTGTTATTATTTCGATTAAATACATTATTTGATGACAATTAAGCTATGTTGTAAGAAAAAGATTTATACTATTGAATAATGATGCAATTTATTTGGTTTGTTTATCGACATGTAGACGTAGTTTTTGTCTTTTGTTCTTCTTTTCATTTCATTTCATCACAAATAGTATGATCATCCATTGAGCGATGACTGGTCAATCGAGATAGTATTGACCTTTACATATTATAGTAGTTTAAAAAACATAAGTAATCGATATATGTTGACAAACAGATAGAAAATGATATCATCGATCATGTTCAAATGTATATCAAGATAATTTTTCTATCAATCAGATGTTTTTCTTCAGTTTGCATGCTTGTAAATATGTGTAAACATCATAGTAAAAAGCATAAGGAGAAATTACTTCGTATAATATAAAAATAATGATAATAAATGAGTACATTAATTTTAACTAACGAATAGGGAGCAGAAAGAGAAGAGAATGAAAGTATCAATTTTCTCATTTTGATTTTAACGAGTTTTGTTTTTTTTTGCCTCGAGATAATTCAATGTGTGTGATTTGAGAATACTAACCATCGGTTGGTTGTTCAGACTCAAGTACATATATATGCATTGATCAACTGATGATGACGACGTCCTCCTCCTCCTCCTCCTCGTCGCTCTCGTGTTCTTCTTTTCATTATGTTCTAGTTTTAGCACCTGCGGCTATGAATTCGTTCGTGACGAACTAAATGATTATGATGAGAGCGACGGCCAGATTAATATCGATTAATTCCTATTATCAAGCAAGCTACTGGTTGGTTGAACATAAAACACTTTGCACATGTTTCGGCTCTCGTTTCCGTGTATACACACATATATATATAGACCTATCCAATATCAAAAATAGAATACGGATGTATTCTTTTTCTAGCAATCATTTTATCGAGATGAAGAAAACAAAATGTCTCCAGGAAATAAAAACAATATATTATAAATGAAACATCGTTTTCACTAGTCGTGCGATAGTTGATATATTGTTTAGGTGAATAAACATAATATCGTCCTAGTTCATTCTCACTCTCTCGTTCTCTATGTATGTATGTGTGTATGCATTCATTGATTCGTTGTTTGATGTCAGACATCTTGCTTTGTCATCAATCATATCATTTTTTGGTCTTCTTCTTCTTCTTCCAAGAAGTCAGAAGTTCATTGTCTCATCATTATTGAAATAGTATTCTCTGAATAAACTTTACTATATTAAAAAGCTTCTTGATTATGTCTGTCCATTTGATATGAAGACAAAAGGTGTGTAAAGAAAGCAAAAGAAATATTTAAACTAGACAAACATTAACTGTGTTGAACTAGAGAGAGTAGGACTGAAAAAAAAGAGATGAGAAATTCAATAAGTGGCACCAGACAACAAGTCGATCACGTTATGCAAATATTATTTCGATGCGGTTGCTGTTACTAGCCATTGGGGATTGTTGATGGTATGATCGTCCATTGGATTAACACTATGTACAAATCGAGATAGTGTCTTCTGAGATTTACACCATCATATAATTGCTATTCTTTACTGATCAAAAGAAGAAGAGGAAAAAATGAAGACATTCGTTTGTATTCTAGATGGACGAATGAGTACATGAATGACATCAATCAACCCTTTTGTTTCTTATATCACTTTCAGAAATTTTCTTTGTCTAATTCAATTTTCATATTATAGAAAAAAACTCAACCGATTCTTATTGCACGAACATCCGGTTTTCAACTAATCATCTGTCTATTGATTAATGGTTGTGCCTAGAATATATTCACTTGAATCATACATGCATGCGTACACTTGTTATGTGACCTTTCTTGTCTCTCGTTAAAATTGTCAATCATTATTCTCTTGTAACCAAGTTTTAACAGACAAGTAAGTAAGGCATTAGAATAACATACGAATATATTTAACAATAAAAAAAAGAAGATTATTCTTTTCTTGTTTCGACGGACAAATGATGACCGACAGTCAAAGCATTCAGGTAAAGTAACAAGCGGATATATTGAGTGGGAGGTTAATTTACGTTTGGCGGCATGTCGCGTGTCAAATTAAAGAATTGATCATATGTATATATATATATATATATATATATACATAAAGAGAGAGCAGGAAAGAAATGAATGCTTGTTACATTTAATCATTCTATTTAGTTCATGTCTAAGGGAAAAATCTATATATTAACATATTTCTAGTTTAGTATATACATTTATATGTGTATGACTACGTAACCGATCACACGTCTCATCATTCCTAATTAATGGACAGAATAAGAAAAAAAGTGTCCGCTTTCGAACTCTAATCCTCTAGCCGCAATACAAAATGAGGCTTAGAGTCAGCCATCATTATTCATTCTACATAAGTATCATTGTTCATGTTCATGTATACACCTTTAGCTATTTCACCCATCATTCATCCATCTGTTTAATAACCTATGTCAGCTCTTTTCCACTTTGACGGTCATTCCCTTGAGAGATCAAATAGCAACACAGATCTAAGATCTCTCATATTGTATGAGTTTTCGAGTAGGTTAATGCGTTCAGAGTTGATGGACAATGTACAAACATCGATACACTGGTAGATTAATGACTCAGCATAGAGCCATATACATAGATGTATTAAAAAATCACAGACATTTTTGCATATCCGAGTGGTACACATGTTACATTTGATCACTACAGCCAAACGACAACGATTTCGATAATGATTTTTGCATTCACGATAACGAGCTCAAGCGAGCAACTTCCGTCGTCGAGTGGTCTAACCACTCGACATAGAGTCGAAACGAATAGAGATCATCGCTACCATTTGCCTTCAAGCTAGGATCAAACGTTAGTGCAGATAGCTAATTGTAGCTTTTGGCTCGACGAACTATATATATATATATATGTGTGTGTGTGTGTGCCGGAAAAAAAAGAAGAAAAAGACTGAGAAAGGGACAGAAAAATGATTTTAATAATTTATTGTGTGTAGTTTTTTCGGACAGACATACAGACAGACAGACAGAGAAGCGGCATACATGCGCTAATAAGTAACGAAACGAAAGATGATTACATCATTTTGATATCGACTGTTTAGTAGAACTTCATCTACACCTGTATGATAATCTTTTCCAATTCTTTTTTCACATGTCGGCATGAGTTCAAAAGCATGCACACGCACAAGTTTCTCTCTCTCTCGCTTTCTCAATGTATATGTATATGCATATATTGTGAATTCACGTTCGTTGATTTGAAAACACAAAGAAGAGGGACTACACAGACATTCATTGATTCACGTGTTGTCAAGGTGAATTCACTAGTTTTTTTTCCTTTTTTCCTTTTTTTCTCCCCTCTCTCTCTCTCACTCTCTATTTTTTGATACACCTACAACGATTAGCATGATGATGGTGAAGAGAACAATATACACGTATTCATACACAAGAGCATGCCGATTCTCCTCTGCGTGAGCAAATACTATATGAAGAAGAGAGCTCTCTTTCGAATTTTTTGTGCTTATATACATACACACACATACGCTAATCTCTCTGATGAAGATGATGTGGACATACACACAGTCCGTTCGTTTCGTCCATCGTATGATTTGATCAATAATTCATTATTCGTCCACATTCGAATACTAAGGTACACAATGAAAGAAAAGAAGACTTTCTTTCTTCATTGCTTCGATGATCTCCATTGCACACATGCTAAGAGTGCACACATGCACACACGCGATCCGACTATTGTTCAATGTGTTCACCATTGGACATATGTCGCGCTAGTATTAGTACATAGGTAGAAGATCATCGACGCATTTCCGGTCGTCAATGTTTTTGTTGTCCACCATCACATTTTTTCTCTTTTCTTATTCACACACATACCCACATACAAGCGGACTCTTTAATTATGCACAGTACGACTAAAAGTTAATGAACATGGAATAGTAAGTGCATATATGTGGTTGACCTAATCCTTGCTGAGCAGTAAGAAACGCGGTACGTATGTTCCTGTCTATCAGTCACAAACAACTGCTTATGTTTATTTCCAAATTCTATTAGACTTACACAACTCTTCATCGTTTACATGATTATCTCTTGTAGATCAACTTTTCTCTCTATTATTAATACAACTTTTCATATACATATATATATATATATATACGCATATACACAACCGTCGAAGAAATTGTCTATAGATTAGTCATAATTTCTTTTCCATTATTATCAATTGAGAAGTTCTATAGGAAAAATAAATTTGTCTCTTAGAACGGAAATTACATATTTATTGATTCTTAATATCTTTTTTTATACACTCGATTTTTTTTTGTCGATTTGACGTAACCACATTCCACAATAATAATAAATAGGCATCGTTTGCGCAATATATCAGAATACGACAAGACGCCAAGAACGCGATAGTGTCATATAGTCTTGACGTACAAATAGCTGAAAAGGAATAAGAAACAGAAAAAAGCAAGAATAAGTATATAAAAAAAAACTGGACCATTCGCATTGTCGTTCTTCTTTTTCTCGGTGGTTTTTTTTTCTTCCGTTCCTTCTTCTTGCCACCCACAATTACTCATAGATACTCACTTATCGAGCGCGCTATGCCGCGTTCGCACAGCGTGTGAGGGCGAAAAGGTTGTCATTTTTTTCTCTTTTAGCCCATTCTCCTATATACACATGCGTAAGCGCGTACGCTTATACATACAGATCGGATAAAGATCTTGCATTTAATAGTGAAATCTAAAAAAATAGTAGTCTCTTGATAATAGTATGACTTCTACTCACGCAACCAAGCATACAAATCACATACTATAAAAAGGAAAAAAAGAAAGGCTGCAATGCCGATCATAGACGGTAAGATAATTTGCATGCAACGATGCATGCAACATGAGTATGTGATTTTTTTATTCCTGTTAAAATGAAATGTTACATCATTTCATGACTTCTATGTTTTTCTTTTTCTTTTTCTTTTTCTTTTTCATTTTCTTTTTCATTGATTTAAATCGATTTTCATTCATTGGTTTTTGTTTTTAGATATTCTTATTTATTTTGTTTGAATGCATAATACATTGTTTTAACGATTGACAGACTAATAAAGACAATCATTAGAGCGCGATGTTTTCCATATTGGTTGTGGTTCTATGTAAGTTTATATGTGTTTTTTATGTTGATTCATAAATCATTGGCAAACTCTTTAATGTTGACTTATGGACATATGGCCACAGTTGAAATAATAATGGTCAGACTGATGAATCCTCATTAGTCCCTTGAAATACGACGACACCTGATGGCAGTTCTATCATTTTGCCATTAGAATGCAACTTTATGCACGTTTTCTCTCTTGTGACCTTTCATCCATAAGATTGGTCTCGTTTTTCATTTTTTCACCCTCAAACTATTCTAAGGAGAGAACAATAGAAATGTCAATAATGCAAGATTAAAGACTATTATTTCTTTACTTCTACTTTTGTTTTTTGTCAAATAGTTCTATTACGAGTACATGCGGATTTGGTTCTTAAACCAAGTGTAGCTTTGTTAACGCGAGATCAATTCAAATCTTTTGTCGCATCATGCAGTGGACAATCACATAGTCGTGCTATTGGATGGAGATCACCACAAAATTTAGATATACCTGAAAATGAAAATGATCGGTAAAAATAATTTATATTTCGAAGAATTTCACGAATAATCGTTTCGTTTTGTTTCCAGTGTTACAATAGAACGGCAAGTCAATGAAATTCGATTAAGAATTCGAAATTTAACTGCCGATGATCAAGGTATGGAACTTGGCAAATTAACTTTGTCTTACTATATTTTTTTCTCGATTATCTTCTCTCAAATAGGTGCATGGGAATGTATTGGTATAGATAGTGCTGGACAACAAATACGAAAATCCTTCCAGTTGAGAGTCAAAAGTTTGTTGCAATTGTTTGACTAGAGACAAACAAAGTCTATTTTTATTTTTTCGTTTTATTTTTCAAGTTCCAATTACATTTTATGGTGATTCAATTCAATATGCAGCACTTGGAGAATCAGTTATTATTAAATGTAATGTTCAGGCAAATCCAGCATCGGAAGTATCTTGGTTCAAAGGACCAGAAAAAACACGAATCGGTTTGTGTGAAAATTGTTTCTTGCCGGATTTCCGTTTATTGATCTACTTATTCTTATCTAGATGGTCCACAGTATACACGAGTTAAAGAAGGTTTACGTATTAATCGAGTAGAAATGTCTGATAATGAAACATTCTGTTGTCGTGCTGATGTTCTTGAAACTGGCGAAACAAGAGATTTTCTGATAACTGTTATAATTTCAAGTATATTAATTTTATTTTTCAATGAATATTTCTCTATGTCTATTTCCACTATTGCTTTGCAAAATCATTAGAACCTGTGACACAACCACGTATAACATGTGCTAATCCATGTGCAATTGAGAAGAAAACAGCAACACTTGTGTGTGAAGCTTTAGGTTTACCACCGCCGAAATATTCGTGGTATTATGGTTCGGTATGTTAGACATTTGCATTTGATTTGCTTTTTATTAACTAATACAAAAATTTCAATAACACAATACTCAATCTGTAGGCAGCCGAGTTAAGACCTGTAAAAGTAAGACTATAGAAAAAAAACGAACCAAAAAAGGGAAATATATTCAGCATGATAGTTTATTGCTTTTGATTTTTGCGAGTGATCGTGATGTATGCATGTCTGTGTCTTTTTATTATTATTATTATTTTATTTTTGTAGTGGATTTTTAAGCTAATTTTATTACTATCATTATTATTATTATTTCTCTCTTTTTATTGGTTTTTTCATCCTATTCCCTTTCCTTATTTTTTTTGTTAAGATCAATATTTTATCTGTCCCGGTAAAAACGAAATAGCACATTCTGTGTGATTTAATATTAGAAAAATATTTTCTTTTCTTTTTCTCTTCGAACTAATACTTCAAAATGACAACCAAATATTTCATAAAATCTTCTGTATGCGTATTCAGGAGAACAAAGTAAAGTCGATTCCAGCGAATCTGACTATGGTACTTCGTCAGTTTATTTCGAAATTGTTTGGAACAGACGGAAAGCAGCGTGTGAGTGATGAATAAATAGAAAGCACAAAAAGAGAATGAAAAGAAAAAAAAGGGGGCGGACATAAATCAATCAACCAAAACAAAAGGTTATACTACCAGCATGATCCTTGCTTTAGATATTTTGTGTGTTTTCTCTGATTGCTTCAATGCACGCGTGTATTTCATCCCGCCCCCCTGATGTGTATATGTATGTGTGTGATAGTAGATATTTCCTTATTTCTAATTCATTAATGAATAAGAAAAAAAATATATTTTCATTTCATATGATAAATTTAGGATTCACCCGTCGGTGCAAGTGAAGTACCGAAATTCGTTGTACGTAGTAATCAATTAACAATTAATTATGTCGATGAAACTGATAACGGAAAATATTCATGTCAAGCCTACAATGAATTTGATCGAAGAGGTCAACGTGCTGAATATAATTTGAATGTTATTGGTATGTGTATAAATTATCAATATTAAGAATCTAAAAGAGTAGAAATAATCGATTCGAAAAACTCTTAATGATTTTCTTTTGACGATCGTAACAATCTGTTCATACAGTGATTAATGACCAAAGCGCTGCTATTCATGAGATTACTTTGACTTATATTTTGATTATTAATAACACATGGAGCATATCATAGTAACTATGTTCGACCATATGTATCATTATTCAATTCTCTCTTTCTCTGCATCTATATATACATATCAAACGATTCGAAAAAGTTAACAAAAGAACTTCTTCAAATATGTCTCATACAATCTCATCGACATAGTTGTCTGTAGATAATTTATGCTTCTTGACATGTACAATAGTTCTGAATAAAATTTCGAGAGTATGATAGCTTAGGCAAATGTACAACAAAAGAAGACTTCTTGTAAATCAAAATGACTTTTTCTAATCAAATTTGACAATTGATTCATTATGAATTTGATTACGTATACATACATATATGTTTAATATATATATATATATATATTATTTAGTTCCACCACGTCTAACACCAATTGAACCTATTGAAATAAATCTTGATGAACAACATTCTCAACGTGTTTCATTCATTTGTCGTATTGATCGTGGTTCATTGGAAAGTCTCTCACTGGAATGGCAATATCTAAACAATACACCTATACAAGTCAGCAATGGAATTTATATCGATAAAACACGGTTAGAAACCGATAAATTAATTGAATTACGCTTCGAACCTGTGCGTCGAGAACATTTTGGCAATTATTCGTGTGTAGCAAAAAATCTTGCTGATAGTTCTTATTCACTTGCTAGCCTTTATATCCGATGTAAGTGAAACAAGAAGTGAATACATTCACACGTCTTTTATTTTTATTTTTATTCATATTTATTTTATTTTCTTCTAGTTCAACCTGTTTTTGTCGGACCAATTATCCAAACTGTTTCGACCATTCCAAATTATCGAGTAGTAATGCGTTGTCAATTCGAATCTCATCCTCCACCTCAAATACAGTGGATCAAAATGAGTCGAACTGAACAAGATCCTGGCGGGCGTGTACTCGATGTTGATGTTGATACTGGTGTAAACGATATAACAACTAAACAACTCGGACCAACACTGTTCGAGAGTGTTCTTTCGGTGAGTATTTTAAATCGACATTCAATCTGTTTGACGTTTTCTTTCTAATTGTTTTAATTGAAAAAAATAATAAACTCAATACTTCATTTAGTATACACCAACGGAACGTGATTTTGGTTTCAGTTTCGAATGTCGTGCAATAAATCCACGCGTGGGTCGACATTCATTTACACTGCAACGTGCTGAACCACCGAAAAAAACTCGTCTCGTAGAAATTACACCGTTAACGAACGGTGCTGAAATTCTTATTCAACCCCCTGAATCTGGTGGCTTACCACTAATCGAATACATTCTCAAATACAGTCCAGCTGATAGATCAGATGATCAACAAGAAACATTAACTATTCCAGGTATGTATTCTAATTCTACGAATACTTTTGATTTGCATATGAAAACAAAAACAGGACTACACATACTTACATTTTGTTTTTGTGTATCGAAATTCAATAGTAGCTATCGAAATACGAAATCGAATTTTCAATTCTTATCATTTTAGTTCAAACATCATCTGATGATCAACAACAACAATCACAAGTGATCAAGATCGAAAAATTGAAACCAAGTACTAGTTATCGTTTTACCATTGTTGCTAAATCACGTGCTGGTATCGGACAACAAACAGGACCTACAGCATTTCGAACACTCGATAGACAAGTACCAGATTTTAAAATTGTTAAAACCGATGAAAATAGGAATGAAACCTGTTCAAATGATCGAAGTTGTTTAATTAAATGGATCATTGAATCTGATGGTGGTGCACCTATTATTCGAACTGAAATAATATATGCCAAAGTAAATCATTGAATATATATATATATATATATATATAAAATATGAATATCATCATTCTATAAATTTAGGCTAAAGTTGAAAATAGTTTTGAACCAGAAGGAACATTTAGTGCACCGATATCAATCGATTCTTCAGTATCGGAATATGAATTAAGTGAATTGAAGCCATCAACTAGTTATATAGTGATCGTTAAAATACATAATGAAGCAGGTGCTGCTGAACAAAAATTTCGAATAACCACATTAAATGAAAAAGGTGAGAAGAATCTTTATTTTCTTGGTTTTTCTATATTGAAGAATTAAATCGTTGAAATTTTTGTTTAGATCGTAAATCAGGAAGTATGACTCCTCTAATAATAAACTATCGAAAAAATCAGCCAAGTAAATGGGTTATTCTTATTATTATATTGGTTATTATCTTTTCTGCTATTGCATTTGTTGGTGTCTGTGTTTTATTACGTGCCTATCGACCTGGAGGCAAAGATAAAACAACTGATTCGTAAGTTATATAAAGTTTTTTTTTTTTCTGAACATAAGAAAACAACGAAATAATGACATCATTTTTATAGTATTACAAAAAATGTGAAAACGTAGGTTCTTACTCTCGATATTGACATAATCTGTGACGTTGCATGATGTATTTGTTAGTCAAAAGATCAAAATAATATTAACTAAATGGGCTAATATTAATAAATTCGATTTTTCTCTAGTTCTTCAATATCCTAAGTTACTTATGGTAAAACGTCTGACGTATGTGTGCTAGTATTTTCCCCTTTGCTTTGCTCGTCAATGAGCTGACCATTCATATATTTGCCTAGATCGTAAACAAACACATATAAACATGAAATTCTCGTTTTCTCATTCATAGAGATCCTCAAACAAAACCGATGGTGAATGCAAACGATGGTGAAACTAATTCAGAGCAACATGAATATACGAATGGTAATTCATCGAAAAAGGTAATTATTCAAAAAAAATTGAAAAACGAAAAAAGAAAAAATTTTATTTAGTCAAAAAAATTGAAGAAAAGTGAAAGAGCGTTAATAGATAATGGAGCATCTGTATGAAAGGCAGGATATTATATTGTTTGAATGTTGTCCCTCATGCTTTTAAACACAAATGCTTAGCTTTTCCTTTTTGTTGTTTATTTTGTTTAAAAAAACTCTAGAACAAATGTTTTTATTTCTTTATAGCTGGGCGATGATGTATAGTTGAAATATTCTAATAATCAATGATTGATGGTCTATGAATCTCAATTTTGAAAAAAAAATACTCGAGAATGTTCATGGTATAGACAGATGATTGTGTTGTATATTAAATAAAATCATGAGGGTTGTCTGAGTGTGTGTGTGTGTGTGTGTGTGTGTGTTTGTATGATGTTGGTGCTCTATTTTTGTTGTTCGTTTATTTGAATATCTTTGGCTTCCTTTTCCTCTTTTGTTCTTTTTACGCATCTAGTCAAATATTTGTTTACAACTCTCTGAGCATACATCAGCGGCATTAATTGAGCTTTAAACGAAAACATATGTAACAGCTAAATACCGAAAAATTTCCTTTCTCTTTTCTTTTAATTAATATTGTGAACAAAATAAATTTCTTGTTTTTCCGCTTTCTTTTTCTCGTCTCATTCTCATGTACAAATGAAATACAGTGTTCGAAATATAAGAATGTTGTTGTAATTCGTTTTGTTTTGTTTCAAGAAAGAATATATGAATTTAAGAACACTGATCAATGTCAGAGCGTTTTTGTTAACTATGATAGAGAAATGATTTTAGCAAGTTCGTTTTCTTTGTATTTCAATATATACTTCAGATATATCTAACATCGTTGAAAATAAATTCCAAGATAAGATTTTACTTCCAAGTATAAGTGCTTTAGTCGTTATAACATTAAAGAATAATCAACGACTTTTTCCACATTTGGTAGTGTTAGAATAGGCCCAGAATTGTATGTCCTAAATAAGACATGGTATCGTTGCCTAGACTGCTAGAAATATATTTCTCCATGCTAACCTAAACATGTTTCTATTTCTCATTGTATATTTTCGGGGGAATACGACCTTGTATTAATGCCATACGAAGTCATAAACAAGCTGTATTCCTCGACGAGAGTTTTTATAAATTTTGAAGTGTTTGATTGTTATATATGGCGTATGTATTTTATACTAAGTTAATATTTATATTTACTTGACTAGATCGGATAGACTCCATGATGACTGATCGTTAAACATGGACGTTTAAAGAGCGTTGAATAAATCGTAAAATGTATTCACTTTTACGTATGTTTTCTCATATCAGATGAGTCTGTAGGTGTATTCTAGAGTTTTCTATTATGTGAATATGTTTTTAATGATTCGATTACACGAATCAATCGATTTTTAAGCATAAATCAACAATAAGATAAGAGCTTCTATTCAACACCAAAGATGTATATTGTTCTAAGAAACTTATGTGATACAAATTTGGAACATGAGAAAAGTTATTATTCTATAAATTTGCTTCATTTTAAAATTATTGACGAACTTTTTATTATACGAAAGGAAAAGTTCGTAATTGAAAAGAAAGCTTATTACCGTTGTATTCTATTGTAAAAATATAGTTTTCTAACTTTCATATAGAAAGACAAATCCCTAATTCAATGTCAGAAGAATTTGTATAATTATCTAAATATAAACGGATAACTCGATAACCTTCTGGATAATCTAAATCAATAAGAATTATGTCGATAACCTTTCGGTCAACATTAAATATCACTTACTAGCTGTTTTCTGATTTTTATAAAATACCTTGAACATTAATATCAATGTATGCACACGTCTATTTATCTTCTATAGAAGATCGATCCATCATTTTAATGTACAAAGTTCAAAAAAAAATGTCTCGATAAATCACATTCATTATGAACAAACTATGTATGAAAATAACGTAAAGAGAATTTAAAAGACATGATCTAATTCGACACGTATGCTTGAGGTCATTTATTTTGTTTGCTGTTCTTCATCATTTTCAACAAAGAAATATCATTCACACATTGTAAAAATGTAATATTAAAGTAAACTTCACAGAAGATTGATTCTTATCTTTTGGTATTGAAACTTTATGTTGACTTATGTCCAACTGATATCACGTACAATAGAAAATCAAAATAATCGTTGTAGTTTTTCAACAGTACTTCAATCGTTCGAATAAAGTTTTACAATAAACAATATCGACCGCAATCAATGATTTAATCAGATTGATGTTTTGTTCTAGTCATTGATTAACTTCTAATATTTTTCTACAATGCTTAATTTTCGTTTCGTAGAAAATTCAAATCCTGAGAAAATAATATTGAGTGTAATTAGTTGATTCAGAATTGTTTTATATTCTTTAACAGACAATTTAGAAGCAATAATTTTAAATGGATCCTTTGAAAATTTTTATCGAGAACATTGTAAGAACTACATAGTACAATTAGATTCACTTTATTAATGTCGAAAGACAAAAATATTTAAATGAGAAATGCCTGGCATCTAAAAAAGTGTTGAGTGTGTGGGTAAATAACCATAAAATCAATACCAACATCCTCACACATATGAAAACACATTTACAATCTCATCTTCACATTCATCAACATACTTAACCTTCTTGTAGTGTATTGTTATCAAGGTCTATTGTTTATAAACACTACCTAAATAAATCAATTGAGAATATCAATTTACCAAAAAACCTAGTTTGTGGCTATATTCGATCACTTGCTGAATGAAAGACCGATTGTTCAATTGGCTTTTTTCAATGACAATTGTTCTATAGATATTTTTCATCCGTTTTTTTGACTCCACTTTTTGATGAAACAGGAATTCGTCATCATCATCAACAACAACAACATGAGGATTCATATCTATTGATTATGTCTTTGCGTCAGTCTGTCTATTGCATTTAAGATTAAAATAAAGCACTAGATGAAATATCTTCGAGATGATATATATAAAAGAAAATAATCTGTCTTTAGAATTGCATGAAATAAGACAGTCTAAAAGAAATGTTGATATTGATATGTTACAATATCGATGTAATCAGTAACCATTGTATTTGTAAAGTATTAAAAATCGGTCGTGAATTTTACAATCGATCTGCCATTATTGCATTTTTTTCACATAGACGATTATTTTAATTGAAGTTCATTTGAAAATTTAAAACGATATCATTGTTAATCAAATTGAACGAAACTCTTATTATCATACTTCCTTGTAGAAGTACGCAGTTTCATCATACTTGATCTATTTAATATTCCAGCAAAGATAGATTTTACTCGATGTCAATATCGTACTGAAAGTGAACTTCTAATATGTTCGAACGCACGTAGATTGAAGTATCATTGTACTATTCAACATTCAAATACTGAAGCCTTTTACCGAACTATCTTTCTCTTTGTATTTGTATAAATTTTGAAGCTGGAATTTATTTATTTTAAGTCATTTTTAAATATTTCTTTACTACATCGAATAATTTTTGCATATTTTTATTTGATATTGATACCTTTGAATTCTACAGGATGATATTCAAACAATGGGGAACATTTTCTTGAATATCCATTTTTTTGTATAGCATGTATCACTTTCATTATGAGTGTGTCGTAGTTATTGCAGTGTAATTTGAGTTGTCTGAACAGACTGGCATATCGTATCCTGGTTCATATGATAGAGAGAGTGGTTATTTAGTAAACATAGTGATTATGTTGATGCATGCTGTTTGCTTACAAATCACTAGCTTCTCGTGACTTCTTGATTTTTTTTTCTGTGACGAGTTCAACATTCATGTACTATCGATTCGATTGATGCAGAAATAATTGGACACATGAAAAGAGACGAAATAAATAAGTAAAATATAATACGAATCGTTCGATAAGTGTATTATGAACTTGAATAAAGCATTATATTGGCGTCCACATCTGTAATGTACACTGTAGAGTAGGAAAAGATGCAAAACTATTTTCATTTCATTAAAAATCATTCGATAATTCTTAATAGAAAATCTCTTATGTAAACATAATTGTATATGGCAAACTTCAACAGAAACAGTAGCCAAGTGAAGAAAAATTTGTGATTGATTTCTTGTTTGGCTAGAGAAATTCTATCCTTCTCGTTCGAATTCCAAATGAAGATCGTATTTGAAAAACGTCGTGAGATACGTGATCAGAACCTTTATCGAAAACGTTCGAACAAGAAACTACGAAGATTTGATGAAGCGGAAAGCAATAAGCAGTTGAAAAGACAATCATTTATGCGTATTTTGAATTCGTCGAATAACCTAATAAACATATGGCTGATGAGAGAAAGACATGAAAACAAGTAAGTTGCAGATGGATCTTGATTCGTCTTAAGTACGTGTACAAAAAAGAAGCTGAAAGTCTAATCGTAGTGTGAGAAACAAAAATACTGTGTTAATAGGGAAAATATTTTCAGTTACAAAGAAATTTGTGTGAAGCCTTTCACCATTACATATCGCTAGATTTCATTTAATAGACTGATCATAATGAATATACTAAAACAGATACAAATAGTTTATTCATTTGTATTGATTTATTTTCTGTTCTCCGATCTGAATTAACTGAAAATATCCGAATAATAATCTAATATCTCGTTCTAACAGAAAAGAGAACAATTAAGTGAGCAAATTAAGAATTAGTAACTAATAAGACCAAGAATTTCTTCTTCGAATTGTTTTAATTCTTAATTTAATTTCTTATTTGTTGTGAATGTAGAACACGAAGGGTCGAGTCAGATCTTGGAGTGATTGGGATCAAGAAGAAAAGGATCCATGTCGAACATTTTCCGTTATCTATTTGAATTGATTGAGAAAAAGTTTTTGAATACATACTCATTCTATTTATGTCAAAGAACCTGGAAAAGATCTGTTCCAATATTAAAAGAAAGAATTAAAATGTTATATTATTCGATATTTTTTTTCTAATTAGATAAAGATCTTTAATCAATTCTTCTACTTGATAAATTCCATTTCCGACATTGTTTTGAATTTTAATTATGTATGAAAATTTTTTCATCCTTTGACATAGTTCTTTAATTCTTTCTTTTAAAAATAATTGCTGTTCGATCACTGGAATTATTATATGTATCTATTCTTTTTGTTCTTGTTCTCTACAACATCAAACGACACAGGATAATCTTCTGCGATTGATGTTCAAGTTTAATCTGAAATGATTATAGTAATTGATTAACATCAGAGATTTTTCTCATTGGGATTCATTCGAACCGAAATGAACTCTTATTCAATGGTTTACACAAAACGCAACAAAACTATTTCTTCAGTTTTCTTTTTTTTTTCGACGATCCTATTTCATGATATCAGCTTACATTGATTGGTGTTGATGTCGAAATTATTAGCTACGAAATATCGATCTTGGAATGAAGAATGCAATGCATGAGTGAACAACTTGAGTCTTATCGACATGTTATTGGACTTGTATATAGACACTGACACAAACGTTATTCTTCAATACATCTATATATACATTAGGTGTTCATCTTGAAAATTGCTCAAGAGAACTATTTTGAACAAATTTTTTTTTTCATTTTTTCCTATGCAAATCTTCGACGTATTAAAATGAGAGTATTCAAGATTTACACTAATCATTATACTCTACCACTTGGTTTATTTAAAACAATATGAATCAATCCTTCATTATCACACTAACCTAGTGAAATAACGCTACCGTACACAGTCATGAAAGGACGGTTTATGTTTGGTTTTCTCAATGAAAACTAGATAGATCCTTTACGAACATATACCTCATGCAAATAGGGGATTGTATACTATGCCGCAAAACTGTGGCCAGTATTACTGTAAATACAGATAGTTGTAACTATTGACTCGGAGTATTGACGGATTTTGAAAAAGCTATGAATGCAATCGAACAAACCAACGCCAAGAATTTAGAATTAATCTCGAAAAAACTGATCACAACTGGACTGAATATCCGTTCAAACTAATTATCACCATCAACTACACTCTAAAAATATCCGTTTCTTGAAAAATTAAAAATCCCTCTGAAAACATCTTGGAGATTTTTTCGAGATTTCAGACAGGTTTCCCGAGTGAGAGTAGTGTCCGAAGATACCTTTTTAGTAATTCAATGGTTTCCGAAATATATGGAATCTTAAAAAAAATTCAAAGGGAAAACAAAATCTGTTGCCAAGTTACTAGTTGACAACCAGAAAGGTTGACAAAATTTTGCACAAAGAAATCACGTTGAGAGTTTAAGATATGGATAGAGGTGGGTGCTTGGGGGTGGGTGTTGTCTTCGTCCAAACCTGTACTCAATCTCATATCACCCATATCCATACTCTTATTCGAACAAAAAGAAATGCTAGAACGACTGAAGATAAGAAACACGATTTGCTGAATGCTATAGATAACAACAAGCCACTTACTTTGTTCTATCAAGAGATTCCAATTTTTATTTGCGATTATAAGCAATCATAAAACATTTTGAATTTATTCTAGTTCTTAATTTCACGCAATTGATGAAAAAGCACTGTCGTAGAAATGAAGTTTACGAATATTGAAAATTATTCAAAAACAAACTGGATATTTATCTCGACGAAATATATGAATGTATGCTATACTTATGAATCGATGTGGAATATCTATATTCAATCATATATCAATCGAATAGTTGTATAGATTTATTTTAATTAAAAAGATGTTCAAAATAAAAAACTAGAAAAGAAAAATATAGATATTGCTACTCAGTAATCTTGATCAGATGTTGAATTATGTGATCTTCTTGTATTAATGAGCGGAGTACTTTCATCGTGAGAACGTCGTTTCGCAAAACAAGCAGCTGTTATAACGAATATAATTACACCAACTGGAATAAACACAATCGATACCCAACGAACAATTGTAAAATAACGCAAGACTTGATTATTTAAGTCATTAGCCGATTTTTGATCGATGGTTGTGGATTCATTTATCCATATCACTGGTAAAATAACTTCTGTTAAATGCTTAAGATCATCAATCATTGGATCTGATTGAACGAACACATTAATTTGTAGACGTTTTTGAGCATTCAAAACAAGACCTGTATGCGGTTCAACTTCAAGTACTGTTCGGTGAACACTTGGTTCTGGCGCAATACCATCGACGCCTTTTATATATCGTTCAGCAGCATAAAGTAAATGAGGCAATGAAATGATAATCGGCGCCCCTTGTCGACATGAACTAACATCGAGTACACCGGAATCAAAGTTGCCAAAAGGAATATTATCAGGATTCAATGTAGCATTAAGAAATACTTCAGATGGAATAGAAAATATTTCCGTGGGAATTTTCAATACCGATGAGTGCTGTTCAAATTTAGCATAAACCGATCGACATATGTCAGTAGAAAATAAATATAAGCGTTCAGATGGAAGATCTTTGTTGATTAAAGGTGGAAACCATGCACCATCGGTACCATTAATTTGATTTGCCCATGCTGTTTTCCAATATGGAACATATGAGAGACCTAGAAGTTAAAACGACAATGTCTCAAATATTTTTCATATCAAATAAAATGATTCAGATGCTCAAACGAAATGTTTCGATATTGTAATCTTTAAAGTCTCATCGTATCTTTGTTTTCTATTAATCCAACGACAAAAACTTAGAAAATGAAACTACTATTATCAAAAGTAGAAGAAAACAACTCAAGATTAATATTGTTTAATGAATATTGATAAAAACAAACATGCATATCACAAGCTTCGTATAAAATATAATCGAATATTTTAAACGCAAACTTTTATTTGATTTCACTATGGTTTATTAGTTAGTATTGAATACAGAAGAATCATAATTTGATGACTGTGAATCTATGAGGAGAGAGATATCGGATAGGTCCAGTACAATTAAGTTTATTTTCTTAAGCTTATTTTTCATATTTCTAGTGCATGACTTACCATTCCATTTATTAACATGATTTAATAGATTGATATCGCTCTCGCCTAGATTAAAACAACAAAACAACAATCTTCGATATGCGTGTGTGTGTGTTTGTCAAATTAGATTCTACCTGTAAATACTGTATATAGTCCATCATCAGTTGAATTTTGTCCATAGAAATATCCGAAATGATCATCAGGTATCAAATCTCCTAAAATAGGTACTGATTTTGCTGCTTTCAGTAATCGATCTTCATAACCCCAAATCCATTCACTTGCTGTGTGTTTAACAAATATTGATTCATTGAATATATTCTTAATAAAATTAAAGATTTCTTTTGTTACATTTGATTGATTACGAACAAGAGAAACAAGCGTGATTATGGGTGTATTGATCATTGTTATTGATACTTGTTCATCATCAGATGACATATTACGTAAGAATGTATATGATATCGGTTGACGATATGTAACTGTATAGTTTTCATTGAAATATACTCCAGATTTCGTACGATTTTCTAAATAAGTAAATGGGCCACGTTGAACAATCATTGGCCTTCCACCTTGAAGAACATCAGCAACATTAACACATTCCCATAACCAAAATTGTAAGTAAACAGGAACAGGTGGTGTTATCCATGAGTCAAGTTGATTGGAATCAACGTTTAACGGTAAGTTATTACGTATTTGTTTTTGAAGTATACCTGGTCCCATAACAATACCTACGATACCAACTATAACAAGAGCACATGACAGAATAGCTGCAAAAATTGATATACACGAAGTTCTATGTGACGAGGGCATGAATAAAAATTGGAATGTATTCTTTTACTTGCTCGTTTGTAAACTATTATCTAGATTTATTCATAGAAGAGAAACAACACATGATGTTGCTTTTTTTATCATATTCTTTTTGTTTTCTTTTTATTTGCGTAACATGTCAAACAATATCAACAAACACCGATTGCACTGTCGAATACTCGTCGGAAGAAATATCATAACTTTAGTCTAGAATGTGAAAACAAGATATATTATAATTTTTAAAAGAATTTTTCTTGACATCTTTCATATACAATATTTTATGTAAAACTGAAAAACAGTCGTGTCACAGAGATATTTGTACTCATTCACATCATCTCAATTGTTCTAGATTTACAGCTAAAGATAACATAATACATATAAACATTCGATGCGTAATATAATATATATATATATAAATATATACAAAAATACAAATAACAGTCTAATAATATTCTGAAAAATGGACGAAATCGCGTGTTTCGTTTGCCAGTGGTTTAACTATGAAACTCATTCATATACTGTTACAAAGTAAAAATTTTACTATATTGATTTTGTACATTGTTCTAATGATTTCATTCAAATAGTTTCGTACTTCAAATAAAAATAGGTCAACAGTTACGATTTTTTGTTCGAAAAAAAAGAACAAAATTAAATACGTTTTATATGATAATAGCTTGACAAATTAAGATTCGAACATATGATGGCGGTAGTAGGCAGAGAAATGGTTGTCATCAGAATTTCCAATGACCTTCATAATTGCAAGGAGTAAAGTACAAAAATTGTCCGGAAGTCTTACTAATGGATATTTATGTTGAATATTTAGAGGGTACAGAGTACAAAATAGTTCTCTTACACACTATAATGCAATCAGAGTAATAAATTAAGTACCATGTATACAACATGTTTGAACTTAAAAAAGTCCAATAATCTACAGAAGAGACATAAGTTTATCTATTAAAATAGGTTAGATTTCATGAATTGTACGAAACATCTCAAAATTTATTTGTTGTCTATAATATCAAAATAAAACTAAAGCATAAAAGAATAGAAGGATAATACAAGGATGAAAAGAATTTAAGTAATTGTTTAGTTATTGTCGGCCTATTTTATTATTTCGGTAATTTTTCTATTCAATGAATTTTCTTTCGATTTCGTCGTATTTTCTTTCGTTTAAGTGGCATATGTTCAGGCGGTCCATATAAATATTTCTCAGATCTTTGCCAGCCAGGATAAGGACCAACAGTCCATGGATGACGTTCACTAAACATTGCATAACCTATATAAACACCAGCATAGAGTGGTTGCGCTTCGATTATGACCGAGAGACGATTTCCTACACTTGTTGTGCATAACAGTGGACGGGATTGGTTATTTAGTTCACGCATCTCAGCCGTTTGATTTGTATCTACATTAATACTCTTTATTGAACGTACGAGTTTATCTTGAACAGGTTTTTTGTCAAAACATAATGTAAATAGTTCATTTTCGAGATTAACCAGAGTTAATATTAAATGCAAATTTGGAAGCGTCCAAAGTAATGTACCATTGCATGGCTTTTGTATTTGAGCAAAAGCACTCACTGGCTTGAGATAGTCACGTGGTGAGACTGATAGACGACATTCATCATAATAGACTATATCATTGTTGTATATTAACTCATGTTCTTCACCATAAATTTTAGAAGTTAAAACAAATAAAATAACTATGAAAAGTAGTTCCCTCCTATACATGGTATAATTTAACGAGTACTACCAAAAAAAAAAATGAAAGTGTATGGATACATAATATGTTTAGTATATATGTATGGAAAAATATATACGCAGTTTTTTTTGCCGTACATTTTTATCCTTATCTAACCACTGTCAATCAAATGTCGTGTATACCAGTAAACAATAACGATTGTACTATGATAGTACTACAACATTTTTATTCTACCAATCGGTTTGTTGTTCGAATGATACAATATGATAGATAAATGTATGTATCTCCTAATTACATGATGTTTTTCGTTCGCTAAAAAGCTATCCAGATTAGTTTCTAATGCGTTTTCTTCCCTTGAATATATCTAGGTGACAGATAATATGCAATTAAATATATGAAATGAATCATTGTTTTTTCTTCTGTTGTTCATTTGACGAGACGTATCAACATCCGACGAGGAAATAGGAAAATTAAAGTGAACAAATTTCTGAGTTCAATGTTTTGCGGCTAAAAGCTTATACTACATGTATGAAAGTCAAATAAATACAATGTTACTCTATAAAATTAAAAGAGAAATCTGTTATTTTAGTATTTAAGAATATTATCAGCTTGATAGAAAAAATAAAATAGTTCAGATCTCATCATATGACTATTTGCTTCTTTTCTCTAGATTGATTGACATTGCTTGTGTTCAGTAGCGAAGCAAAATTAATATTTTATATGAATATCAATCGATTGATCATAAGACAAATCATATTTGAACATCGATAGTCCAATGTTACATTCTCTCTGTAAGAAAAAACAAGACGATTAAGTACTATCTCGTGTTATTTATTTTTTTCTTGTCCGCGTACAACTTTAAAAATGGTAGTCATATTTCTTTCTATCTTTTTATTAAAAAGTTCATCGAGCCGAAATAATTGTCGAGAAAAGGATTAGATGCAATCACTCGAGCGTATTGAAATTTGTAGGATCGTACTTGACGTTATTAAATGAACATTATGACTAATCTTCACTTCAGTTCTTATCCAATATAATAATTCTGCTTCACCATATCAATTATATTAATCACATTCGAAGTAGTTACAAACTAACTATTTCAAAATAGTATCGACGTTACCATTCATCTATTGAGTTGTTCTTTAATTAATTTATGTTGTAGGAAACAGAAAAAAAGACTAATTAACAAATCGCATGTCTACATTTGATTATTTTTTGATAAATGACTGCAACAAAATCTTAGCCATAATAATAAATTCAATAATGTTGGTGTTCTCTACTTTATTTTTGACCTTTTTCTTTCTTCTTTTCATGTTATTCAATGATTTGGTATGGTGAGCTTAATTATTCTGCATCAAGGATGGTCTTGTATGCATATTCTTTTGTTTATCAGTCAATCGACATTTAAAAGATCTTGCTTTGTTCGAAAAACTTTTACACCATATGAAAAATATCATGTTATTCTTGTAATCCAAAAAAAAATGCCATGAAATCGTTTCTATTAGATTTGCATAATGGATGATAAATGACTTGTGCAAGAACTTATTAGCGCTAAAAGATCAAGCTAAAGATGGTGAATATTTAGTGGGTATTCTAATATGGAAATTCCCTTAGACACAAGAACATGTTGACATTCGTTTATATGTACTACAATGATTCTCTTGTGTCGAACAGATAGTCAACAAAACAGTAGGGATTTTACATGCGCCCTCTTTAAACACATCATTAGCTATTCCAGAAGTATTATGTTTACGTGTCTTTTAGTGGATATAGGCAACTATATTGAATGTATCATCGATTCCGTTTACATGTAACTAGTAAGTAGTAGTAGTTGACGAAACCAATTCTTTACTGGTTAAAGCAATATTTCTTTTTTGTTCTTTTATTTTAGATATGCTTCCTGCCATTTCTACGTGCTATCGATAGACAAGTTTTTAGTGATTCGTTTTTAGTTGATAAAGGCACACACATATTACATCTATCTTCTATACTTATGTAGCACTCACACTAATTGTGTTAGCAGTAGTTGTTCTAGCGAAAAGAAAAAGAAAGAAAAGAGAAAAGAAAAAATGCTAGGCTTTCTGGTTAAAAATATATCTGAAAGTAGTCGTCGATGAACCCGAAAGCAGAGTCATATTTTCTTTTTTTTTCTTATTCTCGTTATTATTGGACAAGATCTCGGTCTCTATCAGAGGAAATGCTTCTTCTCAATTGTGATCAACATATTTGAGAAGACGCACGAACTGATCACATACATGATGTCTGTAGTATTTGAATCGTTTTTTAGTTTGTCTTTGTCTTACATCAATAGAATCATTCGATCCCTGTCTAATATTCTTGATTTTTCACAAACTCTGTGTATTTTATTCAGTCTACAGATTCATAATAATAAAAGTCATCTTAATGATGTTTTCGAAGAAACCAACGTTTAATAAAATGGCAACGAACAGTCACAAGAACATTTCATATGATATTATTTCCGTTTGTTAGAATCTTTCAACGAACTTCATGTCTTTATTCTAACGTCTTCCATTGAAATGCTCAACCAGCGTGAATTAAACAATAATCGACAAGTGAGTAACATTTATAGTCTGTTTTTCGGATATCATGTTGCTTGATTTTGTTACTAATACATGTTTCGTGTTTCTATCATCACAATGGATGGATAGATTCATTGTTTTGAATCTATGTTTTCTATTATTACGATTATTATTACTATGATCGTGATCGTCATCATCATTATTTTGTATTCTAATTACTATTATTCTCTTAGTTTTATCGTTGTAGCCTGAGCTGTTGTTCTATTCTGTTGTCCTTTGTAAATGTCAAATCTATTTATTTCTTCGTCACATTACAATGCCTTCATCACGCTCTGTACTGTGAGTAATTGAGATTCGATATAGCAAAAAAAAATCATGTTAGACAGATTTTACCATCACATGTCTTGTAAATGCAAAATATGTTCCACAATCTTAATACTTTATGAAATATAGGAAAATACTTTCATAATCAGATTTTGTTTCTAATATCTGCAGAAATTTTCCATTAATTTAATGAAAATATCAAATTGAAAACTAGTTTGATCATTGAATTTTTAAATTAATATTTTCTCTTGCAGTAAACGAACAGTCGTTTCATATTATTATTAATACATTTATAAATCTAATCTTTACCTATTAGGCATTAACAAACATGACGTATCGAAGGTTCGTCTCGAAACGTTTTCATTCCATGATTGTTGAGCCATTTGCAATCGGTATATAACAGTATGGTTTAATGAACATTACCTAGAGGAAGTAGAAATATTAGATAAGTATATATTGACATTACTAACAAAGAAAACAAATCACTAAGGGGTTTTGGTAACATTCATATTCCTATGTGTACTCGTATGACTCATGTGGAATCACTTGACTAGAACTTTGTACCGAGTTCATAAAATCATATGGGAAATTTTGAAGTTCTTTTCTTTTATTTCGATGATAGGCGAACAACTTTTTGTTTTTGTCTTACTACATTGAGTATTCGAAGCATCTATTCAGATACATCTTCGGTACATTTAACGATTTGTTTCTAATCGTAACTGAAAGTATGGCATACATAGCAGTTATGTACTAGCTTGTCATCGTTAATAGAAAGAAAAAAAGCTGTTAAATATGAGTACATAAACCATTCCGAGAGTTTCTTAATTGAAATGTCACAATTATCTAGAACAATCTTCATCCTGTGATATTTCAAGATAAGAACTACAAATAAATTTTTTATATTCTCCTTTTTCCAATGCCCAATAAACGATAGAACAATATCTAGTGATACTTTATGTTGTAGTTTAATCAATAGAACGGCAAAAATATATGTAATTATATGTTTTATTAACACTTGCAATTATAGAACCTTTGTTACTCGACTAATGTTACATAGTCTATTAGTATGATGCTCATCAAAAAAAGGATTTATTATTCTTTTTATGTTATTTCAGTTGTAAATAAGGTTATTTGTCATAAATGTTTCCTAAAATGACAAATTGTAAAGAAAAGTCCGTTGAGTAAAATACTTGCTCGTTTAAGTAGCATAATGTTATTTTGCTCGCGTTTATGAATATGATATGGGGGGAGGGAGGGGGGGGGGATAAATTATTTTGTTACATTAACACATGTTCTGTTTTTTATCTTGAAAATTATATTGAATTTACATTACATATTTGTTTTCTATCTTGATGGCCTTCGTTGTTTGTATCATTTGTTTATCTATTAGAATGTCTATTCATTCTTTTTCCAAAATAAACATTACAACGATCAATCAAAGTGTCTAGAGATGAGGATTGCTTACATGCGTTCGTCATTATAGACTTAAGACACAACAAGACAGTGTGATCATCAATATTAACTTTACTATCATAAAAATAATAATAACAACAACAACAACAACAACAGCAGCAGCATCAGCAGTAGTAGTAGAAGTAGTAGTAGTAGTATTGCAATTAGCTCTAGTGCGTCGTTGTTTCATACAAAAAAAAATAGAAAAGAAAACCTAGAGAAAATGAGGAAAAAAAGGAAACGTCGTCTCATTTTTTTTGTGCTGAAAACTGAGTAAGCAAGAAAAAGAGTATGCGAACATTTGCGCGAACAATCCGAAATCTCACCCATCACCCCATTTGTTGGCTGCCGTAGATATTTCATTAAAAATGACTAGACAAATCGTCATTTTGAGTGTTAGAAAAAGAAACAGAGAGAGAAAATCTTATATTTCTTCTATTACTACTGAATGCGTAGTGCGGCTTATTCCCATACAATACATTTTTAGAGATCATCAACAGATAACGCACAACAAAAGCATCGAAATGAATTTGATGAAAAGAACGAGACATAACTGCCCTTCTTCTCCTTTTCTTCGTCCGTCTCATAATTGTGTTTGGTGCGTTTCACTCATCAACATCGTCGCTATTATTTCGTGATCCATCGACACGAGAATAGCTGCATCGCCAGATCGTACGCATAAAACTCGTCTGAATAGATAAAACGATCGACACGATCACTTTTTCTTGTTCCCTATCTGAATATAAGTTGACGTTGTTCTGGCATGCAAATCTAGCCGATAGTCTTTAGCTATACTATATGTATCTATATATAAACCTTTTCATTCTTGTTCTTTGTTTACAAATCCTTGACAAAAAAAGAAATCAAACCCTATTGTTTATGTTTTTCGTGTCATTTAAAGAACTAATATTTTCTTTCCTATTATTTGTACATTAATTTAGCACTATTTCTGCTTGTTATTACTTATGTTCTTATGTGTTGTCTATCGCATACATATTTATTATTATCCATTTTTCTATATTTTGATTATAGTAAATGGAAAAATAATATTACTATCAAACATGATATATTCAAAAAAAAAGCAAATAAGATAGTTGATGGATGAATTATATTTCTAGTTATAGGAAAAGCATAACACAAAATGAATTTGTGTAATTTAAATAAATTATTAATCTTATATACCATGATTTTACGAGAGTACATATTATATAGATATAATCTGTAATGTATGTCGACGTTCTTGTTGATTCTTTCGTCTATCATCAGCGTTGACAAGAACTGAAGACAAGCATGCCGTTGTTGGTACAAGTTCTATCAGGAAATATTCCGCTATTTTTTTTTCTATCAAAGCATGAACAGAGACTGGTTGTTTTTTATTTGAATCGTTTCATCATGCTTATTAGTCGGTCGTTTTTCTTTTTTTCCTTTTCCCATTTTCGTTAGTTTCCTGCATGACTTACGCTTACAAGTCAGTCATAGTCGCCGTTAGGCGGATGTAATATGCCTCTTTTTTTATAAATACGAATAGATGAGTATGTTGAACTATCACACGCTCCAATTAGCGGTGCTCGATCGACAAACATATACGAGCAAACGATGGTGGTAGGCCGACGGGTGCTAGAAACTGAAATAATAATAATAAAAACAACAACAAAAAAGAGAAGGCAGAAGCAGTAACACTACCGATTAATCCTTCATGGGTTTTTTTCTTTCTCGTTTATGTCTGCTAGCAAATGTGTCAAATAGCGAAGTAGTAGAAACATCGCTTTTTATCGATATGACGCATGTTAGTACGCCTTATGCCAATGCCAATTTGTCTTCTTTAGCAATATCACAACAACCATAGTTAGAAAAAGAAAACCTTTCTACTATCATAATAGAGAATTAAAACTGAAGCCTATGGTAAGTTTGTTTATTTTGTCATGGAAAATCAGAAGTAGAAAGAATTGATCCCTACAAGAAAACTGTAATTAAACAAAACTATAATATATTAGATTGTTGATAGAAATCTAACAAACGAATAATAGGAAGTACCATTGAATATATACATAAACATACATATATATTTTATATATATACTTATATATTTACTGTGGAAAGAGGGCGGGTGTGCTTGAGCTCGTTCTAGTTTTCTCTTTTTATTGATGTTCACTAAGTAATATTGTGAGGAACGGCATTTCTCTTGCATACTGCTCCGGATGTTCACTCTTCTGCTTCTTTTCTTTTGTTTCTTTCTTTCTCTTTTTCTCTCTCTCTGTCTCTCTCCGTCTCTATCTTTGTTTATGACATCATGACTCTCTGATGGGAGCTGTTTCCGTGAGCAATACGGCTTGTTCTAGACGAAGAAAAGGTGAAGAAGAATGAGAGAAAAACCAACAAAAATCTAGACAGTTCAATAGTAGAGTGCTGCCCGAAAGGAATCTATTTGAGGGAAAGAAAAAGAGAGAGAGAGAGAGTAAGAGACATAGCGAGAACGAGTAACAAAGAATTAAGTAAGTGAATGAATGAGAAAAGATCTTTCTTTCTACTTTTTTTTCTCTACTTGTTATCGACGCGTTACTACTATGCTGTCATGATAGAACTTTACGAGCCTGTATGTATATGCATTATGTTAAAGTGTGCACAGCCGACATGTAAGTGGAATCAACAATAGGTGTCATCTATGAATTTTTGTTGAATTTTAGGATTTTTATTTACAACAAAGATATCAGAGAGAAGAAGAAAAAAAGAACATTTGTTATTGTTGTTTTCAATCGTTGATATTACAAAATTTAAAAATACATCTCGCATTAATGTGAATACGAGGAAATCTATTTTCTTGTTTTGTAAACTATTGTAGAAAAATCGCTGTTAATCTGTAATCTAGATTAGACAATAAGAGGAAGAAAAAGAAGAAATAGAGAAAAAAACCTTTCTTTTTCATTTGCTAAAGAAATCAAGCAAACGCTATTTGCATGTCTGTAAATGACATTTTTCCCCTCCTACTATTTATTTATTTATAACATAAATAGATATTCGTATTATTTTAGGATGTCAAAATGGGCACTGCAGAATCGTCTCAATCGTCCGAAATGGGTGCCATTGCCGGACTTAATAATCAATCATCATTTCATCGACAATCACCTAATGTTGCACGTTTAATACGTAGTGAAAACTCATCGAAAATGGAATATGAATTTCCTATATCGGACGTTTCTACTAGCAGTTCATTACATCACCATCATCACCATCATCATCATCATGGTAGTGGTAATAATAATCATTCTCTAGCACCCAGCAATAATAATCGTCATGGTACTGCATCTGCAAATCATAGTAATTCATCGTATTCTCCACAACAAATAAATAATAATGGTCATATTTTAGGAACTCATGACAATATATCACATAGAAAACTTCGTTCAAATCAAACATCTAATATATGGTTATCATTAAGAAGTTGTTTTGGTTGTCGTGCACGTGGTTCGAATACGTCATCCATGAGTTCTTTACGTGATAAAGTACATGCTATACGTATTGTTCGTGCATCGAACGATCTAACACCGGCTGTATTCGATTCACACTATAATATAATAACACTTGAACAATTACGTGAATGCGATAATAATTCTAGTGGAAATCTAAATTCATTACCAAATGACTTATCTGATCCATTACCAGTACAAAACTTTGATTGTAGTTTACCTGCTCAAAATGGTAATGGATCAGTGACAGCATCAACGTCAGCATCAGTATCATCATCGTCCAAAAAAGATAATAATCATCGGTTGAGAAAGAAAAAGAAAAAACGAGCGGCAACAGCAGCTCATTCATCTAAAACAACATATTCCGATGATGATGATGAAGGAGCTGAACGGACGTAAGATTAATTATAATGCAAGTGAGATGCCGCTGGCCGGTTTCTCATCTCTATACATATATATAATCAGTCAGAATGTACGTTTCGTTTGCGTAGTGATAAATTGGTTAATACCCGTGCAATTGTCTGTAGCATTTGAAAACAGTCATTTTTCTTTCTTTTTTTCTTTTCTTTTCTTTTCTTTTTATTGTATAGTCTCACTACAACATTCATTTTATGATGATTTCGTTTTTAAATTTCGATTTTCTTTTTTCCCTGTTTTGCTTTGTCTTCATCAACTCTATTTTTCTTACTCTGTCTTTGTTTCATTTGCGCATATTGCACTTTCAAGTGAGAGCTATAAATGGAAAAGTATAATATTAAATTTTTCTTCTTTTTTTTTCTTTCTCTCTTTTCTTCTTCTTTTCTTCTGGAAACAAAAAAAAACATACGGGCGATATTCACATGAATGAAATACACTCGTCAAAATTAACAAATAGAAATATTCATTTGCCAACAAGGCTTTTATCAGATGATCTTTTTAATTTTTAAATTATCAATCATGTGCATCAGTTGAAAAAATAGTAGAAGAAGAAAGAAATTTCTTTCTTCGTTTTTTTTTTGGCATTTGAGATGTACATTTCTTCTTAATTTGTCTTTCTCACAGAAAAAATGTGCTATTCTGGCTGATTAAAGCACGTGATTGACAATAAACGACGGTACGTGTTCAATAATTGATGTTGTAGAATTATTTTCCAATCAATTATTATTTTCCAATTCATTCTCTTGCGGAACTAAGGTGTTTTGCAAAAAAGAAAAGAAAGAAAAAACAATGTAAGAACGACTTTATGAACTATTTATTTTCTTTACACTAGTCAATCAATCGTCATTTGTCTTTATCTATGGTTTTATTTTCTAGGTTGAATAGTAATAATTTATTCGTCGTGAAGAGAAATTTTCAATGAAAAATCAAAAATTTATTTGTTCAAATCAAATAAATTCATAAGTTAAATAAAAGTCCTGTCATGCTAACATTGCTCGATGAAACAGAAAGCTGTTTGATAAAAGATCATTTGAGAAATATATCGTTTTTCTGGTTTTCATATGCAAGGGTAATGACTTTAACATGACTTTCAATTGAGTATTCATACGGGCATGCTTGTACATTTCAATGAAGAAAAAAAAACACAAAAGCTAGAAATCATTTATGAAGAAACCATTAATTTAATTTATACGAGCTGTTGTATATCATGTGTCAAAACTTCATTTTCAGTTTTGATTTATCGAAAAATCAAGAACATATTGTATTGAAACTACATTTTTGTTCGAATACTCAGTTAATGTTTGTTATTTTTCTATTGCGCATACATTTAATATGAGTGACAGAAACAATATTAAAATGCAGATATAGTTTATAGTCAATATGGAAATGTAAAAATCTTTCATTTATATATTAGAAGAAATCAGCTAATAATATTAATGAAAAACTACTTATCAAATCAAAGCTTAGAGCCTTGTTTTCTTTTTATTCATGAGCATCAACAACAATCTATCGTATATTTTTTTAATGATTCATTTGACATTTCGTTAGTGTACTCATTTACTTGGGTTAGTGAGCATATTTTTGTTTTGGATTGAACTAAATAGAAGTATACAATTAATAATAAGTTTGATTTGATTGATTAATAAAATAGTAGTTAACTACTAAAAAGACAAACAATATTTACTTTGAACACTGAAAGCAATCGAATTCTTTTATTTTTAATTAAAAACGTATTACTTATAGTTGACAGAATAAAAAAAAGAAATAGAAACAATCAATTTCATATATATATATAAGACGAGTTCTCGAGAATCTATGAGGCATTATGTATTCTACATAAGTTTATGATCAGAATAAAATATATCTTCCTTATAAGGTCATACTATACTAGATTCGATGAGAAATACTAATCTGAAGTACTCTCAAAATCCTGAAAACTATCATCGAACAGAGATGAATTTTTTTTATTCGTTCCGATTCTTTTGTAATATATCAGTCAAAATTTATTTTCTTTTCTCTATTTCTATAAAATCAAGAATTATCTTTTTTTCCAAAGGTTCATTTATCGATACATTGTATTTAAATATTATTGAAAAATATGTATTCGACATTGTTTAAGAATAGCAGCAACATTCACTGTAATATACCATTCTATTTAAAAAGTACTTACGACATATGAGAATCAATGAATATAAACTACATGTTAAAAGTAATGGAAATAATTCCTCATCACAAAAGATATTTCTTAATGGATGCTTAATGACTATACATTATACTTTTCTTTCCTTCTTTTTTTGTGTTCTTCTTGTAATGATTCCAAAATATCTACGTCATATTGTATATGAAAACTTATTTAGACTTTTATGATTAAAGAGTAAATTAAATGTAGGTCTTGGTTGATATTTCTTTCATTAAAAAAATTGGTTGCTAGATTATTTCTATTTCGTTTTAACTTTATATTTATAATTTTTGCCTGATAAAGTTTTCTTCGTATCAAAACTAAAATGCAAGGAATGCCTTTCAAATAAGAACATTGATATCGAATGCAACTAGATTAAAATAAGGATTTTAAAAGTACATGATAATTATTTAAATAATAAACGATAGAATAAAAGAATAATATATATGTATACTAAAGATAAAAGAATAGATGAAATACTATTCTTGTCATATGATAATTATAGAGCATTCTATCTTTTTTTTTTTAGAATTTGTCTGATTAAAAAAATAATAAAATAATGCAATGAAATAATTTATACGACAGATTAAAATTAAAAATAGACTTTTCATTTTCTCACGCATATAGATATATAGATATATATGCATATAAATCAAATTAGCCTAGAAAATGATCTTGATTATTGTTTCCTGAATACTATTCGAATCAATATTTGACAAGTTTTCATCTATGTACAATTAGCGTTGTAATTCTTGCTAATAACAACTAAAGTTACTTCTCATTTGATTAGAGAATTATCCAACGTATGAAACCAATCTATTTACAATCGAGAACACATGAAGTCAGGAAAAAACAGAAATCTTCTACGATCATGTTTCATGTTTAAATATTATTGTTTTTTATCGGTCTAGTTAAAATTCTATCATTCAAGGTTAAAATGTTGTAATGATCTTTCTTTTTCCTTTTCACAAGAGCAAATTTTTTTGGCTAGTATGTCAATTGTTTTTTATTCATAATCTTGATTGATAGACGACTGCAAATATCTTACAAGAAAAGGACACATATGAAACGTTACCTATACTTGTATGAAAAAAAGGTTAAGTATGTCATTATATAACTATTGAGATTGTGACGGCGGGATAAAATCACTTATCGAACGTTCGCTTATACAATAGCATCTATACAACTAAATTTCATGTATACGAGTGTGCCTATTTTCTCAAAGGAACCATCGTACCGTGAACATTATAAACGTCGTCATGCTATTCCGAATTTGAATGTAAGTATGTTTGAAATTTAAAAATTCTGTTAGCAGTTATCAAAATATTGTCGTTCTCTTCGTTTGCTTGGTATTGGAAGTCATCCGAGGAACATGTTGCAATTCTTAATGAAAGAATACAGGATGTTCAACTACGTCATCGTACTCAAAAGACACTTTCATTCTATGATAATTATCTAGATGAAGAAAATCAACAGGTTGTATCGAAATGGACGATTGTTCGTCGACGTTTACCTGATATTCTTGCTCTTAGTGATACATACAAACCTGCAAATGTTCGAGGACAACTTGTTTTACTTGTTGCTCTAATGAATAAACAAGCAAATGAACTAATGCATGAATATCATAATACAATATCACATATCGTTCCGAGTAATGTTCTTATTGATGTAAGTGGTCGTAGTCAATTAATTTGTTTGAAACGTATACCATCTGAACAAATGATATATGTCGATGTTAATGGTTTATCATTTTCAATCCCGACGCGTCAATTTATTTTAGCTGTAAGTCGTGGTGATACAAATGAAACAGCTGTTCGATATTGTCCCCCAGCTATACGTGATATGTTAGTTGATTTATCAAAGACGAAATTTATCGAAGATCGTGAATTATACCAACGTGCTAAACTTAAAATGTTGATTGGTAAAACTTTATTTTTTGTTATATTTATATTAATTATTTCAATGATGTTAGCATTGATGCTTAGTGCAACTGATATTATATTTAAATTAGATTCATTTAATCAAACATTGGCACAGTTGCCAATACAACGTTTAATTTTCAAGAATACAGATGAACTATTTACGATATGAATTGAATGAAGAAATAGATATATGAGTGATGCTTTTTTTTCTTCGATTTCATTTATTACTATGGTTTGTTTTGAAAAATAGTAGAATTGTATTGTTACTATCTAAAATTTCGTTTTAATTAATGAACAACTTATAAAATAATACATGTAGAGTAGCGAGTAACAACAAATTTGTTCTTGTTATTAATGTAAGAGCTTTGGTGGCATCAGCTGGATACTTATGTTTGATATTGTTATCAAATTTTTTTTACTCCTTACTATTTCATACCGCTATTCCTTTCCCTATCAATGTCACTTAATATTATCAATTCTTGAAGTGAGTATTAAATCAAGCAGAGCAATATAACATGTTCTGCTTTTGTGTATCGTTGACGGATAAGTTTAGATTTTTGAAAGTTTCTTTCTTTTTTTCATTGAATAAAATTCACTATGACGATAGTTTATTTTTCATAATGTCTACAGATGTATACAGTTTTTTTTTATTCTTCCAAATTCATTATTTAAATATTCAAATTGAAACGAAAATCTTTATTTTACCTTTTGTTCTACAATTCAATTACTTACTTCCATCTGTGAGCACTTGTCATCGACTTATGAGACTCCTGTTGTTATTCAATATCGTTTTAATCAAGTGAAATTAAATATGAAACATTTTGAGTAGGAAATAGAGTGTACGTGATATGAAGAGTGTTGAAAAACGATTTTGTTGTCTCTGATTTATTATCGAAAGAAAAGAAAAAAGAAATCCTAAGATCCTGTAGCATGGATGTGATTCTGTTTCTTTAGACTCTCTAGTTCTTCAGAGATTATGGAGGAGAATTTATGTTTTGTGAACTTGAATGAACAATGAAGGTAAATTCACAGTGAACTTGAACACGTTCGCAAGAATTCAGTCATCTTTATCATAGAAGATGATTCATGCGATAGAGAAGAGTTTGAGAATGCTAGATGGTTGTCAACATTTTGAGTATTATTATACTGAAAAAGATAACTTGATCTATTCAAGTGAATGTCTTGAATTATATGCTTTGACAATCATGATAATTCGATGTTTTCCATACATTCTCCTTTCGGATCGCTATCACAAAAGTTCATGACTATACATAGTTAAGTAAACCGTTGAACTATTATCCTAAGCCAAACTATACATAGATAATTATCGATAGATTTATGTCTACTGACATCATGCATACTGTTATTTTTATGTCATGAAAAAGTTATTTTCCTTTTCACATGATTTAGTGTGAAATACCATGCTACTCAACAAACAAGTTTCACCAGGCGAATATCGTCATGATTATGTTCGATTGGTAAGTCTTATAAGTACAGTGATGTTATTTGTTGGTTATATTGTTGTTGATCAATTGTACAAACAAGGTTATAATTGTCAGTATTGATTAGCAGTTGTTTGAAAAACAAAACGAAATCAATTTAATATTTTTATCTGTAGCTTTGTTTCCAAATGAAACGTACCATCTTGAAGATTTATATGATAGTGATATAATACCATCTGATTGGGTTTATCAAAGTTTAACGGCATTGAATTACTTTTGGCAGGTAAAATGCATAGATTTTCGGTAAACAGTGCAAAAAGAGAAAGAAGTCAATAATTGTTTTATTGTATTTTGTTAGCTTTCATGGCTGCTGTATTCGTTAAGTTTTATTTATCGTCGTTCAACAAGTGGTTATCTATATTTATCACCAAAAACGTTGACACTAACGTTTTCAATTATTTATGTGTTGGGTTTTCTTATTCAAACGATTTGGCTCGTATTCTTCTATGAAAGATTTATACTAGTAAATATGAAAATAATATTTGAAATAATTGACGACACATCTGTTCTTTGTTGTCTAGTGGAGTTGGCTTATTTATTTCGTTTCATTTTTATTACTATCATTTGCTCTATTTATCATCAATAATAACTTGGCAGTAAATAAGAAAATCTATGAAATCGAAGGATTGTAAGTGATAAATTTCATAAGAAAATGTAATGTTTCCTTATTGATATTACTTTTAGTAATCGAGATATTTGGTGTCTTCGATTTTTAACACAAAATGGCGTAGCTTTCTTTACTTGTTGGACAGGTTTGAAAATGAATCATATCGTTCTTTTTTTATTCATTTTTAAATTAGAAAAAAGTTATTTTCGTAGCTGTTCATTTTATTGTTACATTTGATATATTTCTTCAAATTCAATGGAATTTATCAATGATCAATGCTGGTACAATATGTTTGATCTTGGCGGCTGTTCTAGCGAGTGCATTCTTTTTTGGACCAAATCTGAATGCAGTACTTGTTGATCGATGTGCCTATCAATTTTCTCCATGGCTGATATTTATCATATTCTTTTGGGGTGTTGTAGAAAATAATTGGATACAGAATGGTGTAACAAGAAATAATATTATTGCTGCTAGTGAATTACTAGCAAGTGTTATATCAGCTGTTGTTGCACTAGCATTGTTTACAATGCGTTATCGGGCTTCAAAAATAGATCCTATCCTTTGAATAACTCTCCTACAAATTCTATCAATATTGAATGGTGTCATGTATCAAGATTTTTTGTCTTCTTCTTAAGGTGATTGGTTTTTCATTTTACTTTCATCCAGTTTATAATAAACAACAAATCATATGAAAAAAGAACAAACATAGACAATAAATAAAATCATGTCCTTTTTGGAAACGGATATGATAAAGATTTATTTGTTTGTTGAGCACTAGGCCGTTTTGGAGTCTAGACAAGATTATATGATTGATTAATAGTTAGATACTAAAAAGGTTAGTTTAGAAAAATTTACTTTGACTTTAGACGATTTGGTTGGACGATTCGGTTCGTAGATATCTTCATCGTCGGCTGGTCGTTTGAATTTTTCTATAGAAATGAAAAATAATACGACATGGTTCAATTATTTTAAATATCAAAACTTACTATTCGAGAGGATTTTATTTTCATCAATGGGCTGATAGTTAAATGCTTGAAATGATGCTTGATTACGTTCATTTATATCATCAATGATTTCTCCAGGTTCTTCTTCTGCTGCTTCTTCTTCATTATCATCTTCTTCGTCTTCGTCATCGTTGTCTAATATAATTTTTGATGGTACTTCATCAGCGACACAAGCACGTCGATATCTTTTATTTTTAAGTTTACTGCCACTATTTTCATCATTCGTTATTTTTCGTTTACGTTTAGTAGTTGACTAATACATAACATCAAACAATATGAAATCGCTGAGGATAAAGAATCATTATGATGAACTCACTTGTTTACTGAGCATAATAACTTCAACATCATCAGTAGATTTTTCTTTACGAATATTATTGTCACTTTGATTATTAGTATCATGTTGAGTAGATCTTCCCTTAACTAAAGTAATTATTACATAAAATTGAATTCTTTATTCTGACAATAAATGAATACCTGATGGATCTCGTTCAGGATAATAAATTTTCCATAATGGTTTCCTAATTAAACATTCAGTTCGATAGGATTCAGGCATATACTAGAAAAGAAAAGATTAATATTAATTTTCAAATCTAGTAAAACTATTAAAATTATCTTCTGGAATAATAAAATGTGAAATACAATTTAAGTATGCATTATTCATAACCATAAGGAAACGTTTTTCAAGTGAGCAGCTTCACTATCCTTGTACTTAACACTTGAAAATTCTAGTAAGAAAATAGTTCATAGAAAGAGAAGAAATAAAAACGAGATCCTATTCATCTAAGATTTGTAGTAAAAGAGAAGTAGTTGGAATGCTGATTTTCAATCAAGTCGCATGAATAAATACTTGGATATAGATTATATTCCATGATAAAAGAAAATAAACATTACAGATTTCAAGAATTCTATAATCTAGACAATCGAAAATATGAATCAACATAGTCATTCAATAATGAACTAATTATTTATCTTGTTGGCGTTAATCTTTCGAATACATGGGAAAATTGTTTTTATTGATGTTTGATAATAGATAAATTCATACTATGACGGAATCTTGTTTATTTACTTTTTACACATTCGACTTCAATTCTTACAAACAAACAACTTAGACTCTCTGTCATAAACTCAATTATCCACAAACACAAACTGAACGATTCTCTGAATAGCATATTCAATTTTTTTCCTCGATCTACATGCATCAAATCTATTCAACTTTTATAGCATACGATTATTTCTCTTGACAGGAAATATATTTGTTTGCAGCACAATTTACATGAGATGCAAACATATTATTGTATATGTACATAAGAAAAACAAGAAATCACCTTATCAAAATCGTTTGTTGATTTATTTAGTCGAGCAATTGATATCGGCAGTAGTTGTGTTTTAATTTGAATTGGCAATGATGCTTCATTTAATGCATCACGTTTGGATGATTCTTCGATGAACGCTTCATCAAGAATAGAAGAAAGATCTATATATGAAGAAAAAACTATTCATTCGTTATGTATGGCTTTTATTTTATTTTATATTCTATTGATTTACCGTTAGATAGAACTTTTTTCGTTGAATTAATATTTGGTAAATTTTGCTGTTCGATTTGATGTGATGTATCATGTGGACAGTTCAGAATACTGTCTGGATCATATAATACTGGCAATGTTAATGGTGCTATTTGCTGTTCTTTAGGCTCCTAGCACATAGAGAAACAAACACAGAATTTCTTTTAGAAGATTTCCTTATTGACAAAAGCATGATTGGCTTTACTTCGATTAATGGTATATCTCGAACGTGTAAAATAATTTGATGTATATCATGCAAATTATGTTGAACAAGTATTGGCACCGGATTACAACAAGCACGGACACCTTGAGGTTCTCTTTAAAAAACCAAAGATAAGATAAAAAATGTAACTAGAAGTAAAATGCTCGTAGTGTTTAAATTATAAAACGAGATGTAACTTTTTTGATCATACAGAAAGTAAGATGCTGTCATTCAATCCTATTCTTTTAGTTAATCATTTCGAAATTCATTATGTAATTACTTCATTTGTTGATTATTGACATATGCTCGATAATTATTTCTCACTCATGCCACATGTAGTTTGTCCTTGACAACACGAACAACAAAAAGTCGTGTTTGAAACTAGGCAAAAATAAAACCGAAGGTTTACATGATTGTCTCAAAACGTGTCTGCCTGCTGTGTATGTATGAAGCATGAGTTTTAATATTTGATGTGAATTTCATTGGTCAATGATCCTTTTACTAGATACTATTATCATTTTGAATAATTACATAATACTTCAAACTTTTTTAATAATAAATCTGTCGAACATATATACGAGTACAAAATCAAGGAAACACTAACAAATTAAAATAATTAATCATATCTTGAAGACAAAAAGGAAAAGGCTACAGTCGGATTGCGGACATTTTTTTCTTCCAATTAAGAAAAAATGTCCGCAATCAAGAAGACGCGGAGGAAAACCAAAAGCCATGCAAATTAATCTCAAGATTATTAATTTTTTTATAAAATATCATCTCGTATTCTTTTCTAGGGCACGTAGTGCTGACGATGTGAGCTGATGGCAATACATGACTAGAAATGCCAGGAGTCTTATTTTTACAATAGTGATAGTAGCTCAGCTATCATCTTTCTATCTCTATGTATATCTAAGCATAGAACTAGAGATCGAACTAGTTCATAATAACTGTCATACATAAATAATTACATTCAGATCATGTTTCAGTCAAGAAATCGATATGAATTCAAATAGAAAATTATGTCCATACCTGGGAAGAATTTCTGATATTTGAAGAAGCATATGATTGGGTAAGACGTATCTTGATAATAGAGAAAAATAATAAGTTTTTCAATGATCAAGCTGATCGTTTTTCTTTTCTTTTTTCATACCCAGTCGATTCATCTTCTTCACGAGCAATTCTATCACGCCAATAATAGAGAGATTTTAAAGCAGCTAATTGTCGAATGTTGAATGTTTTACGTGATTTCGAATATATATTTTGATATGCATTATCATCAAAATATGGCTTTCTATAAAGCTAGAAAGAGAAAACGAACGAATGACATCAATTGTCAATTGGACAATTTTACCTTCTGACAGATCATTTTCGATTTTTCATAAACAATTTTAAGCAATTGAAGATTTTTTTGTATTAGATTATTACGTAATAAATCATAAATATAAAGAAGATAATGTGTATCTTCACGAGCATAAAGAAGATATTCTTCTGGTAACGGTCTAAATGTATTAGAAAAAGAAAGAATCAATGAAAATATTTTTGACAAATAAATCAATGTCAATGAAACCTTATTCTCCAATCGGCCAATTGAAATTGTTTATTAGCATCAATATCACAGTAAGATTTTAATAGATATGCCAGTGAAAATGCAGGTAAATTAAGTTCTCTCGCTGCTTGATGTGTATCAAACATATTCACAATGTAGAGACCAAAATCTTTTTGTAGCCATTCAATATCAGAATCTGCACCATGGAACACCTTTGTTTATATTTGTTTTATAAAAGAATCGTGATAGCAAAAGCAACAATGTAGAAATCAATAGAAAGAAAAAACAAAGTTTTACCTTCAAAATATTCGGATTTGTAAAAATATTATTTAGAATGTTTAATTCATCTCGCAATGTAATCGTATCGATTACAAAATCTTCTGTGCGTGATGAAATTTGCATTAAACATGTAAAACCTTGATATGAACGAAACGAATGATGCTACATGAATAGAGAAAAGACAAGATTTTTATTTTGTATTAACAAATATTCATATAAAAACAAAAGAAAAATTACTTCTAAATCAATTGCCAATTCCGATTGAAGTTCAATATGATCAATCATTGTTTTTAGTTTGTCTGGTGTGTCAACAAACAAATATTTTGTTTCTTCAAGTGATTTGGGTTTCTAAAAGAAAATATTTTTAATAGTAATATGTTTCTCTTGCCATGATATATCATATTAAAGTACTAGTTAATCAATGCATTAGGATAAAATTATGTATATTCTAACATGCATTTAAAAAATTTTCAAATCAAGAACATTGACAAATGCAATACGCTATTGATTGAATACTTCTGAATGTCAACTAACATTTGATTTCAGGTCTTTTTCTATACTGACTGACTCGGTAGTTTCATATTTTCCTTCGCAACTATGAATAGGTCTCTATTCAACAAACTACTCGGTGGATGATTACGCAGCAAGGCGTAACCAAATGTGGCGTGTTGCAGATGATTTCATCACTTGCCACACCAAAAGTTTAGATCAACTTTGTTATAGTGATGTATCGAATGACTTAATGGTGCAAGCCCGTTGATCTTCTTTTAAAGCACACACGAGACGAATCAATTGTTGTTTGTTCTAAATTTGAGTTCATAGTATATATAGATATATATCTTTCCCCTATGACTGAAATAGATTTGATTTAGTCAGATTAAATTGACAAGCTTCAACTATCAATTGACATCAATATGCAACGACAGATATTCTAGAACTATAGGTCTTTTGTTATCGTAAGAAGTTAAGAAAGTTCTAAAAATTTGCAAGAGCAAAACTATGCTTGGAATTGAAAAACATAGACAGTATTCAACAGCATTTCTTTATTTTAATTTGATTATGGCTTGTTTTTCTGACAAAGTTCGTACGTTGGATTCTTTCGTGACATGCAGATTTTTTCAAAGAACTATTATCGATTTTAAAAAAGAAGATCCCTGGATATTTCTTCTAATAACTATTGACAGAAACATGATAGAAGGGAATGATTTTCACCGTTACAAAGAGTATACTCGTGACCGTAAGTCCATTACATCACGAAGACATATGAACATACTTTTAGGGGATTTCTGGTAGATTTTTAGAAAATTTATAACATTTTCCTCTACGTCGGTAGTTTCATCACTGTAGTCTATTCATATTGCAAGCTTATGTCTATTATATGAAAGCAGAAACATTTAGATTTTTCTGGCTTTCTCTTTGAGTAATATAACTAAATCCTCTCAATTTTGAGTTCAGCGTCGAAAATTTGAATTCTCAAATTTCGACTTGAAATTTTTCTCTGGATCATATCTAGTAGTCCGTAGCATTTTCTGAATATTTCAACTGCAGAGTATGATCCTTTTTTGAGAAATTGTCTGTTCAAGTAAAATCCCATCATTCTATCATGTTTGTGCTAGAATTTATTCAAAAAACTAAATCACATGCCTTCTTTCGTTTTTTGTGTGAACCCTAGTTAGGGTCTATTAAGTAAATATTTTTCAGTTTTCAGATGAAAACTCTAATATGACTGAAAGATTCTTGACTTATAAGCTAACAATACAAACACTACGATAAGAATAAATACACATGTCGAAGTAAAGTACAATATAAACAAAAATTAGCGAACAGAGCATTTTTCATGATAAACATTTTCTTTCTCATTATTCATACAAGTAATTATCAAATAATTCCCAATGGATATCGAACTGAGAAAAGATACTCTCCAAAACATAACCTGGTAATCACTGAGAATTTCCAGTGACACACTCTAATAACAAGCACGATGAAACAGAACTGTTAAAACTTGACTATTTTGCATCGAAACTGAACATGTCAACAGTTTATATACGTTTAGAATTCTCATGGATCTTCAAGAGTACTAACTTGTTTGATTCAAAAACAAAGAAGCAAACTTAACTCTACAGTCCTCATATTTTTGAATAATTATAAAGTGAAATAGTGACATTTCTAGACATAGTTTAGATAGATCTCGATGAAAATCTTTCATTTTCTCATCTAACGAGTGAAAATTTCAAAAATATTTTAATCCTACCTCAGCTTGAACTTCTTTTAATGAATTTTCGTTTGGTTCGAAAGCTTCAATTTCATCGAAATATGGATGCTGTAATCTATGATATCCAATATCCGTTTTAATAATTAATCTCATCGACAAAATGAAACAACTCAATACTTACAATTCAGGATTTCTCTCTAATAGAAGTGGATCCAATGGACGACTCTGTAATTGTGATAGCATCACTAAAACATACATATTTAAGACAAAGAAATTCGAACTATGGAAATTCTCATACTCGGCAATGGTGTTACAGCATTCGGTTTTGTTCGAATTTTCGGAATAAATGGTGTGCGATGATTATTATCCACTTTATCCGCAAATTTTAATTGTGGTTTAGGAATATTTTTTGTTAGTTGATGATTAATCGAAAAAGTACTTGAGTTACGTTTTTGCTGTTGTTTTCTTGAAATTATATTTTCTTGAAGAACGAATCCATCCTAAGAATATCCGGTAAATAAAAGACAATATATAAATGAAGCTATGTCTCATTCATATTTTATTACTTCTTTATTCCATGTTGCCGAAACATTACGAATCGATGGAACGAGTGATTTAACTTCTGATGGAATCTTTTTTAAACCTGCAGCTTCATCAAGTGATGAAGACTAAAAGAAATATGTCCTATTTAAGAAAAATATATTTGAATAAAATTTCATGAATTTTACAATGCGTTCAAATAGAATATCATTAACATCAATTAATTTTTCTATTTTATCATCATGATCCGCTTCTCTCCACGATGTTACGCCCCAATCACGACGTAAATTTTGTTGTTTCATTATTGTACTCATGCTAGACAGAAGAAAGAAATAAAAGAAAAACAGAGAATGATGATTCTTTCGTTTTCTAATCAAACAATTAAAATTGTATTTTACTTTTCTAGAACTTTTTCAGCTATTGTATCCATTCGACGACGAAGTGGGGCAAAACTCATCAAAAAATCATGATCACTTGCACGAGATAAATCATTTGATGAACGTATTAGTTTCATCACCATGGAGCATGCACTCTAGGGGAAAAACAAAATGAGATTGTTTGTTTCTCATTTTCGAAATTTCTTACATCTTTATACGAGGATACATCAGAAAATTCATTGAGAAAATGATTTGATGTTGAAGTATCTTCTGATGACATTCTTGAATTAAATCAAATCTGAAAAGATAAATGTACCGTCATTATATTGATGAGTGATGCACTCAAATAGCTACATTATTCAATAGCATATGCATATCATACAAAGTTGCGTGATTCTATAATAATAATATTATTATTATTTCTAATTCGGTGCAAGCTCATCGCATCCTAACTCGATCACTGATATCAAAGTGATGAAAATTCAACTTCGTAACACTAATTGATTAAAATTTCGAAACGAAACAAAAATAATTTGTTGCTCATATGTTCATTGAATGAAAACTCTATCTGTACCTATGTAAAAGAATGTATGGCTGAAATTATAGAGATTCCTTCATTCATTCATTCATTCCCAATTCAGATATCATTCTAATGGCTAGACTTACAATCAATTGAAATGAGTAGCGCCACATTCGACTGTATTTAAAATATTGTCAGGCACACATTTTATTAAGTAAAAACTCAATTAAAATACAAAAAAAGGAATTAACATCTGATGTCAAAGATTTGAACAGGATGTGGTGTAATCTGTATGGAGGACATTGTAAGTAAATATAAAAATGGCACTCATGCTAGGTAGGAACTACATGATTCTATTCGAGCATTTCATTTGAACAATCGTCTTTAATCATTTCTTCGAGCGTTTATTTCGAAAATTGATTACAATTATGGCTCACTTTAATAGAGGTATTCGTTATCCACAACCTCCAACAAATGATCGTCCAGGTCCAAGGTACAGTCAAAACTTGATCGTCGTGAATTTAGATTATTCTAATCGTTTTTGTCTAGATACAATCCACCACAACATCGAAACATGCCACGAGGCCAATTCAATGATAATCGGTAATAAATTTCAAACGAAATCTAATTCAATCTAATTTATGTTTATTTTTCTAGACCTCAACTATCAAAACCGCCCAATACCCAACAAACGCTAAACAAGCTATCCAATGAAACCATCATGTATATATCTTATTTAAAATTAGGCCGTATTTTTTGCCGTTTTGTAAAAATCTTGTTTGCTTCGTTTTTTTCCAGTTCCACATCAACTCCAGAAAATGCTTTAGATGTTACAACTCAAAATCAAACAACAAAAACTGAGCAAAATAATACATCGTAAATATTTGCATAGAAGAGGAAATAGAGTATGAACAAGTGACATTCGATCCCTGTAAAAATTTAATTTTTATGACATGCAACTCTATCTCGAAGTGACATGAAGTAGAATTACATCTATAACAGTGATTTCATTTTTATGTTAGTCAATGGGAAATCGTATATTATAATCTTAGGTTTAAAAATAATTGACTATCGTGGACAATCAGTTCATTTTATCTATTGATGGCAACTAACGACGAGACTGTTATCGATCTAAACTCTGTGTAAGATATTTCAAGAAGTTTTAAAAAAATGAGAAAAACGTACGAATCACGAAACGTAGTCTCGGATGAGTATTCTTGATGAATTAAATTTATTTGGCAATATCAGATACAATAGTTAAAGATTTCGAATAAAGACAGCATGATTTTCTGGATCAAGAATCGAACTTGAGTTGCCGTAGATGTTTTTAAAAATGTTTACTATGTCTTCTTTTATTTATCAGACTTTAGAGAGAAAAAAACAATTATCTCTTGAGAAGCGTCTCCATATGATCTATTTTTCTATTCGGATAGAATCGCTCTGATATTTTTATTTGATATTCAAACGCGTTAAAAAATGAGTGTCTATTATCAACATTTGAATTTAATATGCATACAGTTCTTGTAATCTACTCTAGTATTACTCGTTCTCGATTACCTCTTGTAATCATTTGAAACGAGGCTAATCAATCGCGAAAAAATCATTTTCTACGGTGATTGATTTCGCATTTCTATTTAAAAATTTTCATTTAATTCTAGCACCGTAACAACAAAGCAAGTAACTCCTGCCGAGGAGAAATCGAATACTTCAACGACTATGACGTCTTCGAATGAGCAAAGACCCAGTGGCACAGGAGGACAAAAACGACCATATCAGGATCAACAACAATCGAATAGTTCAGCATTACAAAAATCAACGCAAGGTGGCCGTTCACGTTTATTCATTGGAAACATTCCATCGGATTTAACACAAGACGAATTTCAAAAACTATTCAGTAAATATGGTGAACTTATCGAATATTATGTGAATCCGTCACGTGGCTTTGGATTTGTTAAACTTGTATGTCAATAGTATTTCCGTGTTATGTCAAAGTTGATTCATTTTGTTTATTAGAGTTCAAGACAATTAGCTGAACAAGCTAAATACGATCTTGATAGTCATATTTTACGTGGCAAACCGTTACGTATACGTTTTGCAAGTCAAGGTGCCATCGTTAAAGTTAAAAATTTATCAATTCATGTATCCAATGAATTATTAAAAGAATCATTTGAACAATATTTCGGTGGTGTTGAACGTGCTGTTATTATTGTCGATGATCGAGGAAAATCAACTGGTGAAGGCATTGTTGAATTTGAAAAGAAACCATCAGCACAAAAATGTCTTAATGAATGTACAGAAAAATGTTTTTTTCTAACACGGTAAGGAATTGTTTTACATTTCAAACATAGATAAACAAAACTAATTGGCAATAGATTAATGATCTCATCAAATATATATCAAGCATCGTAAACAAATAGATAAGCACCGGCAGTGTTCCCTTATTCAATGAACTTTCACGTATTGATTTCAAATAGTTCATTGATTTGTCAGCAAAGCCGCCGTTCTCCCAACTTTGTATCCTTGTTGAGAGTGCATATTTCGCTTGACTGAGTTCTGCTCACCTGAACTATCTGATGAAACAAGATTATCCGAAACAGGTGTTGTCTATTGTATCCAAACATGTCTCACTTCGTTGGACCGAAACTGAAACAAAGTCTTCTTGACAAAGATGAACTCGAAAGTTTCATAAACCTTCAAGAAATTTTGAATGTAGACTTGCATATTTCATTGTAATGAGCACTAGGTTTTTACCGTATTGGAATTCCTCTTCCTGTTAGTAGCTGATAGACGTCTGTTCTAAAATACTAATGCAAATAACACTGAATCAGTTTTCAGCATATCCGACGAACTTGAAAAACACAAAGTCAGCCTATTTGATTGCAATAAATTATTGAAAGCATAAATTTATGTATGTATGTTCTCCTTTTGTCTATTCAAGTGATTCAAAGCCAATCATTGTTGAACCATGGGATATGAAAGACGAAGATGATGGCCTACCTGAAAAGTCACTTAATCGTAACGAGGAATATTTTAAGTAAGTTAACTGTTTTCTATTGAATATTATATAAATCGGCCATTTTCAGAGAACGAGAATTAAGACCACGTTTTGCTGAACCGAATACAATTGAATATACAATTGGCCTCAAATGGAAACAATTGGAAATGCAAGAAAAACAATTATTAGAAGAAGTTAAAGAACGTATGCGATTTGCATCTGAACAGTTACAAATTGAAACCAATCAAATGTTATTAGAACATGAAGCACAAGTATTACGAGAAGGTAGGCTGTTTAAAAGCAATGATATCATCGCTTCGAGCTTGAATAATTATATTTTGAAATGAAAGACAACAAGTATTTCATAGCATGATGCGTATTAACGATCAAGTAACGTTCATTGAGATTCAATTTAATCATAGTTAATGTAGACCATCGTAATAGAGATATGTATCATGATATTAACGCATATGAAGTAAAGTACTTGGTATATTTAAACTAGATAATTTGACTTATGATAACGTTTTGTTTTAAAATCTGATAGTCTACTGTAAATGGATTAGTAGTTGACACGTGTAACGCTAATGATTTGATTTATTTGATAGAAATCATGTTACAGATTCTTGTTTTGTCTACCGTTGTACTATCGTAATTCTAATTGCTAGCTTTCTATGTAACCGATAAACTAAACTTTGTAAATTAAAACAAATTTTTTTCCACGAATGATTTGCAATCTAAGACAGATGTTCTTTCTCTTCATACTGTTAATAAAAACGTAAGTTATTTTTCATTTGACAAAATGTAATTTTCGTTCTTCATTATCGTTTGTTCAGATGTACTTTCAATGTCTCCATAATTATTAGATTGTATACCTAGAGTAGAAAGTTCAATAGCGCAACGATCATAACTAGTAAAAATCGAATATAAGAAGAAATAAAATTGTTTTTACAGAATTCACATACGATGTCAATGCTACCCATGGTTTGTTCGTAAGCGATACAAACGTATAGTCTTGAATCATGTGATAATTCAGCAACAACACACAGAGTTTATAAAGTTAATCAAACGTTATTTTTTTCTCATTCTTATGAAATATTCGACTATTTGGAGTGAATGAGTGCATAAGAAATTCATGTGTACTATGAACACATTCTCTCACAACAAGTTTTATTCTTTGGTAACTTCATATGTTTGAAATACTTTGTTTGATCGGATGTAAAAGTGATCACGATTGAAATAGTAGTGTATAGAAAGTATCGTGGAAGGCGAACAATAAAAATATCCGATTACAGCGCAAATAACTCGGTAGTTATATTTGATCAGATCACATAATATGGCATAATAATGAAAACACAATCTATCATTTTTGAACGTAATGTTGATTATAAGTTATTTGTGCTTTCTAAGAAGACGCAGATTGAATAATACTTTCTCTAGTAGACAGATCAGTAAGAGTATCTTCTTGGAGTATTACATTCGATTGTATTCATTGACAAAGAAATTTAGTCTATATCGATTTTTTCAAGAATGTACTCAATGGTACGATTTTCATCACGTGAATCTATGAGCTAGTCTCACTGTACACGCATAATTCATGCGATTATTTATTTGCATATCTATGGAAACAACGTCATGTCATATGAATATACGTCGAGGTTTGTACATTTCAGGTACATAAAAGTAAAGAGTTCAACGTGACTACGAATATTCGTTTTCTTAGTTGTGGAATATAAATTGTCATTTAACTCGAATCTTAGAGTATGAATATGCCGTTTTCTATTATCCTATGCAGTCACTTCTATCATAATATCATATGATAGAACTCGATGACTAGCAGGGTACCAGTGACGATTATTCTGGGATTCCACATCTGGTGAATGCTGGCAATGTTGCCAGGACATAAGGTTACTCTTGTGTTCGGTACCAGAGTGTCTAGCCACACAGACCTACAGCTAATCATAGTTGTAGGAAATCTGCTACTTAAAAGTATCCAATAATACAAAATAAAGTTACTATTCCTCAGTATACGGTAATCATGGTATAGAGAGAATGAAGAAGAGATCCTATTTTCAGAGTCTTACTCTCTCTCTATTTACTGTCTAAGATATCTGGAAAAAAAGCTTTACTGACCGAAGAAAGAATCTGATGGTGAATTGAAATATATATATATATATTTCTTTTCATCTAGTCAGAAATCTTTTATTCATATGACTCTTCTCCTATTGTAAATATCTTAAATCACGATTGATGATTTAAATTAATATGGAGTTCGCTGTATGGTAAGTGCGTGTGCTATGTTGTTTCTAGAATTAACACGTCGTCAAGCAGATCTTCGTCGAATCGATGAACTTCGATCACACGATTTAGAACGTCGTCGTAATATGATGTCAATGCATCATCCTGATGCATTTAATGTTCCTGTAGGTAATGCGTATCATAACAATTCATCAGTACCTGTTCCGCATCAATATAATAATTTTCAACAAAGTCCCTATTCAAATCAGCCACCATTCATTCAACAATCATCACAAATAGATGCTGCTTATACAACGAATCAAGTAGCGCGTGGATATAATATGCCACCAGGTTCTAATATACGTCCACCTGGAGCTGATTATAATCAGGCACAACCACCTCAACAACAAGGCTTTGATCGTAAACGTCCGAGATACTGATAAAAACGAAATATATCTTTTCCTCTTTTTTTTTCGACTGTGTTTGATGTTCTGTTTTGTTTTCCTGCTTTTTTTGTAAGTAATCAATACGTACAAGGAAGCACGTTGAGCTTCTGGATTGAAATCAACATTTGAAAGACTTTAATTCATATTATTCTTCATAATGTATTCGTATGTTCTCTCTTTTCACTTTCGTCTTTATTTGCCTATTGATGTAATAATAGATAAAACGTAACACAACTTTTGTCTTAAAGAAAAGCTAACCAATTTTTTTCATGTAGAAATATATATTAATCGATAAATAGTCTAAGATCGATTTTAAGTGTACTATTTGGAATCAAAAGATAAGGAAAATATGAAGACAGACAGTAAAGAATTAAAATAGAATATTTAAATATTTTTCAAGGAGAATATGCATTAGACGATTCATATCGGGCTTTCATTCCTCATATAAATGAAGATAGAAAGTCAACGATCACTGAATAAGTTTTAATAGCAACTCAGGATAATAGATCTCAACATCATTTCTCGAAGTTGCTTGAAAACGAGCAACGACACTAAGTGTCATTCATACTAAGTCACAAACTCATATTTTGAAGATTTCATCGAAGTTGATAACAAGGGTAGAAGTTTTGTGTTTCTTTAGAAAATTTTTTTACAGTTAATAAATCATATTCAAGTTTTCAAGCATGATACGTAATAGTCAATTCATTTGTTACAACAACCTGACTGTCAATATAAAAACAGTCAATCAATCAAATAAAAAATTTTGAAATACGTCTAGATAGATCCCATGAGATCGGAAAAGAAGTCCGACGAGCTCTAATCGTCCGAGAAATGTTAACGGTGTGTACGTCAAAACATACAAGTCACGTATCTAGCATTTTCGAGACGATCCATTAATTCCGATTGAACTAATTATGTCATTGAGAGTATGAAAGTAAAGTTTATCGAATACTTCCAGATTCGACAAAATCTTCATGTAAACTCAATAGTTTAGTGTGTAAGAGAGTGTTGTTGACAAGTTTGAATAATTAATTTTGTTTAAAAAAGGAACTTGGCGAATAATCATCAAGTCTCTGGTTTTTCTTTCGGTAGTGTATAAACGCGTTGTAGATGAATATGAAATGTGATATTTTATTTATTCAATATCATGAATTGATAAGACTATTTTACAAACTTGAAAATAATCTTCATTATATTTTCAAATGTTTAAATATCAAGATAATAAAAATGTTTGTATCACTTTTTTTCGATGATAACATAAGTGTAAAAGAAAATATACATTCGGTTGATACTTAACTCGAAATTTAATAAACTAATACAAACAAAAACAATTAGCGTAACCGATTTTCATTAGATTCCTAATGGCTAGTTTGTTTCTATTGCATTGTTATTCTTCTTTTCATTGAACGCAGTTGATCGAAACGATCTTTTGCCATGTTCTCAGCATGTTGTCTTCTGAAAATAAATGACTTCACTTTTCCTCGCTCGCTCGCTCGCTCTCTCTCTCTCTTCCCCTCTTTCTCCACAGGACATTATTTAAGTCATTGATCAATCGAAAATGTAAAAGATATTTCTTATTAATGTAAAGTGATTGTATCATCAGAACAAGTATATCTTGTTTTGTTTTATTTTCTTCAAGTAGCTATGAAATCGTATTTTCTTTCTCATCATTCATATTCCTTGAACAATTACATCACCATATATGAATTCATTAAAAAAGAATCTATCTTTTCATTTGGTTTGAATAAACAGGAAAAACAAAACAAAAAAAAATGAAGGTGTCATTAACGAGTGCATGTCCGACGTGACATAATTTAAATTCAATATTTATTTATAAATCTAAACAAATCTTATGCTCATTTATTATTTTGAAACAAGTTTTTTTTTCAAATAATCACTATCTCTCTCGTTGTATAGAAAATAATTTTCACAAAATAAAACAAAAAAAAAACATTCTATAAAAAAATTCCAATTGTTTTCTATTTGACACGTGAAATTTTATGTTGCTTATTGCTTGTATCAATCGGTACTAAACAACGACGTCTGGGTGATGGAAGAATCTCTTGTAGACAACATTGAAATAATTGTTCGATAAGACGTTGTGTGTGACTGAGATCAAGATGATTACAATTGATCATTTTTAATAGTAAATCATCGATTTGATGAATATTTATTAAACAAAGACCTTTGATTGCTGCTTTTATACATGCACAACATAAAATACTTGGAAGTATTGTTATTGTATTTAATTCTAAGAAAAAGAATGGAGAAAAAAGGATTTGTTCGTTTCTTTCCTAGGAATTCATTTCTTACCGCATATACCAAGTGATAGAAGAATGTGAACATGTAGACAAATTTTAGTTCGATCGATATCATCGGGTAAAATAGATTGAAACACTAAATCTATATAATCATGTGGTACAACATTCGATAAATCCCAATCTAATGTTTCAACAATAAGTTGTTCTGCATTCTTTAATAGAAAAACAAACGGTATCCTTGTTCGTTATTTTCTTTTTTCTTATTGAAATTTTTCGTCTTGTGAATATGACTTACGAATATTTCTTCATCACTGTATTTTTCGCTTAGAAATATCCATGATGTTTGTTCATTTTCATTATTTATCGATACGTTCGTACGAAGTTTTTTAGCTATATTATAGCATGATAGAGCAATCAATTGACAAAAACGATCATTTATTAATAAAGAATATTTTGAAATAAATCTATCGAATATATTCATTGTTAACGCAAATATATCATCCGGCATTTTTTCGTCATCATTTAACTTCACACAAGAAAAGAATATTGAGAAAAATTATTTTATATAGGGTTTTGTTTTTTGAAAATTATAAAATACGAACTTTATGTATACTGTCAGCAATGAGTCGACGTTTTGGATGAGATTTCAAAGATTTATTTATAAAGAAGGATTTTTCAATAGAAAACATTGTTGCTAGTTGTTGCTGCTCCATCACTATGCGTTTCTTTTTGTTTTCTTGATATCGAACTTTGAAATGAACATGAACGAAACGATTGGATATGATAGACGAGGCGAGAAAAAGACAGAAGAAGAGAGAGAGGGGGGGGGAGAAAAAGAAGAAAAATATTGTAATTACATCGTTGCTATTCACACTATCGAATTAACAGAAGACTGTTGCACAACTGAATGTATTGAGTTCTAGTTTTCTCCAAAATATTCTGCCCTTCGTCTTCGACACAAAGATGGATCTAGAACTGCACAAAACAAGAGTATTGTATGTCAATACATTATGGAGTTCACGAGAATTCTGATGGAGTCGTATTTTGCTAAGAAACTTCGTATTATAGTTCAGAAAACAACATCAATCAATTAACTTTGTCTCGTTTGGAATGTAAAGTTTTGTTCACATCCATTGTAATGTCTCAGATATATACTAGATTATACATGGAATATTTTTCGATGCAAATAACAAATAAACAAGCCATATCAAGAAAATGTCGTACAACAACTTTTGTGATTAGATTATCCCATATGTAGATGACAACGTCCACCTTGAAACTAAATCGTGATGGAATGGGAGCAGTTTGTACTTGAGAGGATTTTAAATAGTCATGTCTCTTATTTTTAATCAGTCAACAAGATAGAAAGACATTGTAAGCATGATTAAATCAAATAAATGACATAAGAAACGATAAAAAAAATTAGCATATACTGTGTGTTAATTGTATGTGTATATATTTAGCATTATTTTCCCACACGTTTTGTTTTGTTTTGTTTTGTTTTTATATTTTTCTTAAGACGAAAAAATGACAAGGTGTGATGACACGTTTTGAGCGCGATTTGTATCTGTAAAAGAAAGACCGACATTATTGCGCGAGCGTGCTGTAGGCGATTGATTTTGTTTTCTTGTTTGTTTATTTAAATTGAAAAGTTGGTAGGTGACATGAGATTAACGTTTTATATTCGACATAACTATCGGCGCCGACTTTAGAAAAAGAGAGAGTGAGAGAGTGAGAAGAGAAGCGCGAGCTTAGCGATTCGTGACAAAGTCTTTCTATTTTTTGTTAAATGTACTGGAACTCTTATTAAACGACGATCTACATACCGATCTATTCTGTTCAAGGAGAAGAAATAGAATTTTTTATTTTCAGATAAATGAGTAATTATATACGTAAGACAATCCCAGTGAGAGTGTTTATTCGGTTCGTTTACTTGACAGAATACATATGTATGAATATTGATTGCTTCTTTTCTGACATCAAACATGGACAGAAGCTTAATTTGAAATATTTTGGAAAAAAATAGGTGATATTTCATCCATTCGATGAGAAAAAAAAAAGTTTTCTGCCTTCGCGTTCTTTCTTTTGTTTCCTGTTGTTAATTTTCAAATAATGCAATGAATTCAAGCGTATTCTCATCCAACAGTGTTAATCAACTTTTGACCGTTCTGTCTTACGTCAAAAATTTGACCTAATTTTCTGTTCGAGACCACTCGTTCAATGTAACACACACACACACACACGTATCAACTATTTAAATATTCTAAGAATGTAATAGAAGAAAATGAAAATATCTGATGATTTTCTTCTATCTAAACATTGATAAAGATGGTGTTTGTTTTCAATAACAAATTAAGACGTTATTTGTTTTTGTTGACATACGATGCGTATCATATATATATATCTATATCTCAGGTGAGAATGAATTGCATCATCATCATTCAGTTTGTCGATTGTATGTATGATCTTGGAAACAAGAAAACAAAAAGTTTTTTATGACTGAGATAACGTTCAATGAAACAAACAAATAATCTTCAGACAAGACAATATATCTTTATTTGTTTTTTTCAAAGTGTATCGATGCATAATATACTTTGGCTTTTTTCTTCATTTTATTCGTGTTTAAAATTCGATACTAAAACAGAAGTAATTAACATGAAGAAAATTAGCCGGATCCAGCATTATTATGTTTAGAAACCATTTCGAATATAACTTCCATGGACACACCTTCGAAATTTTGTGTATCATATTGATGAATACCATTGTCGTCGAGTGCTTGTAATTTTCTTAATATTTGATTAACTTCATTCGCTTGTTGATTTGAATTTTGTTGGTGCCAACGATGTGGAGCACTACGCGTTGAAAGCCATTGTGATGCTTCCTCGTCGCTAATTAAAGGAAACTTCGTTTTCAAATGATTCAAAGAAATGGAATTTGCTTGTTCCGATTGAACATAAACGACAAAAACAACGTTAATAAGCATGGCAATAATGTATATTGAGCGGAGTAACATGATATTCTAATTCTTATCGATCTGATAGAAATATGATAAAGAAACTGAATGACACAATAGCTTGATAGTGTCATCATTTTATAGATAAAATACTGCTACGTGTCATTTGCCTAAAAGCTCTGATCATGTAGACGCCAGTGTTTATATTAACCTGCTATTAATAATGACAAATATGAACTGTTTTGATCTTCAATAAATAGAAGAATAATGCTGCATGAAAAAAAAATCAAATAATACATATGCGATGTTAAATTTTTACTTGCATGTAATGTCCATGTCTTAGCAACGATGTCCAATATTGTTTGGCTACGCTTTTCAGCTCTAATCCAACGGATTTTTCTTTTCTGATTCATGCTTAAAGGAAAAATCTTGTAAAAGCAGATTCTAAACCAAATCTATGTTTCAAGAACAAACATCTTTGAGCCGTTCATGCTCGACAACTTGAACAAGAAAGACTGAAGATTTCATTAAGCTTTCATTTATGAGAATAGATTTTTCACCATTTTCTGAGATCTAGTCTATTTCTAATAAATGAAATCCTAAAATGCTTTAGAAACAAAACATTTGCAGATCGTCTTGTAAACGTGTCTTTTAGCAAAAGTATTGTTCTTCAATATTGTATCGAAAAAGATGATACTGAAAGATTGTTCATGGATTTCACTATTTCAATGTTAGAATTCGATCTATGTTGGTCAAAATGTAGAGTTCTCGAATTTTTTTAAATATGTATTGAGGAACTTCTTTTTTCTACGGGTATTTTCTGTTCGATAGAAAACCTAACATTCAGACTGAAATCATCTGAACAATACAAAGTACATTGTTTCAAGCTACAGGCAGTAATGAGTTAGATGTAACTCAAATCTCTCATAGAGAAGTATGCAGTACAGTATGAAAATAACTTTAATGAAGCTATTTGTTGGATTAGGATTTCTTGTAGAATTTGCTAATGAGTGAATGATGCATAGAAAAGTATGTATATTCAATTTTAATTAAATAATAATCTGTGTGCATCGGCAATAGTCATGATCAGAGAAATCTCTTAGATCTATTTAGAGAGAGAATATTGAGTAGTGAATGGTTTGGCTGTAGTATTTTGCTTGAAACTTCAGCTATAATTTTTCAAATAAAATTTAACCTTGGCTGTTTTATTATTCTTTCTATTTTTTTCCAGTATATGAACGATGTTATATATCATGAATAAAAAAGAAACAAAGAAAAAATCTTTTCCCGGCGGCATTAATTTTTATGATGGTTTTGAAATTGAGTGACTCGGTGGTGTAAGTTTTTATTTTAACAAATGAAATTTTATTTCTTTTAAGTTATATCATCACAATGGTATTAGCGACCGGTCAACAAACAGACGTAAAAGAATTCAGGTATGAAGAAAAATGATTGCTTTTTCGTTTAGATGATATGTACAACAATAGATCTGAACCCTAATGGAGTTCAATTTTAAGTTATTTATTCATCGAAATCCTTTGTGCTTACAGAAGACTTCTAAACTGATCCAATGATACGGTGAAATATTTCTTTTAAATGATTGCTTTCTAGATTTTGTTTCTAGTTTTTCCATGAAATAAAATAAATTTGAATAGACGATATATTTCGTCATTGTGAATCTTCTATTTGTTTGATATACGAATAGAAGAAGTTTCATTATAATTTGTTTTTCTTTTCACACTCACATACAAGCCTGTCATCAATCGTTGCAAGTTGCATCAATATTTTCATGAATCATCAAACTAAAATCGGAATTCTAGACAAAAATATTATTTATTCTTCTAACCCTGATCAAATTTATACTGTTTCATTAATAGTTGCATGTAGATATTTGTTTTATCAAACGTTCTAATTGACAACAAGAACACAAATCATCCCATGAATATTAAATAAATTTATCTTCTGTGCTAGGATCAAATGTATGTTGTATGGTAATAGCAGTTACTTTCTTCATTTGTTGTATATAATTTGCATTTTGATCTAAACGAAATAATATCACTGATAGATACCATCATGATTTCGTTCAATTTATCTAATTTTACATCAATTTTCAGTTAAATATTATGTAAAAAAAATGAAACTTCTCCTTGTCAACTATCAAACTTGATTGAAACAAATTTTTTTATCATCGTGGTAGTAAAAATACAAGATATTCAATATACAGTTTTAATATATCTTGAGTTCACATGATTAAGTAACTACGTATTTCGATAGATATCGATTAGGTAATGTATGGAAATTTCAGTATCACTAACTATGCACTGACTCTGATTGAGTTATTAACGACTCTTATGTTTTCACATCTTTTTCACAACTATTTTGATTACAAGGAACTTCATTCACTCTTGCAATCAATAATTATGCGTAGGGAACTCAAGAATTCAGTGGTCGAGTCAGTCTTCTATTTATATTCACCGCTCATCATAATTACATCAAACTATCGAATCGACCGTACTGCAGGTAGAACTGCGACGGCGGTAAGGTTTTTGATTTTCCGAAAGAAAATCTGTTTACTTAGAAGATGAAATTAAGAAAAATGTAATAAATGATTGTATTTTTGATTTATTCTCAAGATTTAATAATAGAAAAATATTTATACAGAAAATTTTCTCTTATATTTACTTGCTACAATCGAATTTTGAGATGTACTGAAGAATACCTTCATTTAAGTAATTTTTTTCGCAACACTTGTTGTGTTTTACGTTGTTCAGATAAATATTTTCAAATGGTTCGACGGCAAAACATAGAAAGTCAAAATATTGACAAGTAAAATTTAAGAAAATCTTTAATATGTACTAAAATAAAAGTCTAACTCATTCAAATAACCTATTCTTTCTCGTACGAATTCATGATTAAGTGTCGGTGGAGGACCTTCAAGCAATTTTTATGTCCATTCACACTCACATCCCCCGAATACCAACATTCATGCTTAAACGTGTTCATCATGCAAGATAGATCTACATTGCTTTCAACTCAAGAATATTTACAACAGTTATCTTCCTCGATGTTAATGGATGTAAAAAATAAATAATTTCATTTTCATATGTCTACCTCCAAATGTTTTCGTGTATTTGATTTGAAAGTATGTGAAATTTATCTTATATCTCTTTTATATTTACACAAAAGAAGAATCCAAAAGAAGAAATCTAGATTTTCCCCATTTAACAGAGTAAACGAAGGGAAATGCAATATTGAAAAGTTTTTGAAGCGTCACTCCATCAAAAACATTTTCGATGTTATGCAACTTGCTCGACTTTATTACAAGCAATTCTAATCGTATTAAATTTTTTTTAGTAAATACTATGCTCTCGTATAGGTTATAAATGAAGCAAACTAAAAACTAAAAAGTTCAATGTACTTATAAATCGAGCACTCGAGAGAGAAAGCTTAGAAGATTATGTAAAAGAAGGTACAATCAGGATGAATATTTTCAAAAGAAAAATTGTGTCGAACATTATCGATTGTTGAATGCTATCAGTATAGTTGTTCATTTTGTTATGTTACACTTCGAAACAGAAGTTTTGCGTATTGACAAGTGAAGGTACGTCAATGAAACGAGTAGAGCTCAATTTTAAGTCAATAAAATCCTATCGATGACATATCGTAGAGCAAGAAGGTCATGCATTCAATATTTCTTTGTTTGAATAATCTGTGCAAAAATATGAGAGTGACATCAACAACATGACATAATACATAGTTATACATTATGAAAGCTGTGTATCAACAAAAGTTTTTTGTCTACTTATTCAAATATAGAATGTCCTTTACTTCTCTCTCCTTTTATTGTCTGTAGCCCAGCAAATTTCACGCATCGAAATCGATGATTGTCAAAACGAAAAATAGTTTGTATCTGTTCACATTCTACCATTGTTCTTTGTATATTATTAATCATCAACTATTATTTAGACAGTACATCTGAAAATAGTTTTATAGAACTATATTTTACTTTCACATTTGCAATCAATATGCTAGAACATTTAGTACAATAAATGCATCTATGTTTACATGGACAAGGATAATCGTCCAACTGCTAGTAATTGATGTATGTTAGTATGAAGCATGTAATGTCATCATAAGAAACTAGAGATAATTAAAGTCTCGATTTTTATTCTTGTTGATTTATGATTATTTTGCTGAATGTTTTTAGATTCTCAACGAGTACGTGAGAATATATTTAAAGATAGCATTGTGACATGACATGACATGTATGACAAGATCTTATCGTTGATTGAGCATTTAACATATTTCATTGTAATACAAGATGTATGATGAGAAAAATTTAGACTTCTATTTATGATAATATTCCACATCTGAACTCTTTAGTTTAAAACATCTATGAAAAATAAACAAACTTAACAAAACGATCATAATTCGAAATGAATTATTGATCAATGCAGCCTCATCGACATTGTTCAATCAACTGGTTTACATTAAATTGTAGATGACATACGACACTTGAACACCGTACTTCGTAAGTTTAGTGTATTCGCAATTGACTCTCAAGAGGAATCAAACATTTTCAACGATCACTATATAAATAAATTTCAATACATCCACTACTACTACTACTTTACCAACGATTATTTTCGTTTTTTTTTCTGTTTCATTATGATATTAATTAGTTTATGATAGTAGTTATCGTTAAATTGCATCATTTTTCAAAGGTAAATGATGATGATGAAGATGTTTCTTTTAAATTAAACAAATAAAATGCAATAGTAATACTTGAATCGACTGCATCATTTTATAAATTAGATAAACCGCATGTTTCACGTAGTATCATTTCTTCACCTGCTATAAATCGAATATGATTCGTATGAGCCAATGTTTTCTTTTAAGTGGCAGAAGAACTAATTATTCATATTTTCGATGTCGATTTATCGTATTGATCTAACGAGAATATTCAGAATGTAATCATGCCTATCAGATATTATTAATAAACAAGTAGAATCACGATTTCTATTCAATGGACAAGTGCAACATGAAAGATTATCATCACTACAATTGTATAAAATCGTGTACGCATAAATCTTGCGATTGAATAGTGTTTTTTTTTCATACAAAAAGAAAAGAATCCGTTTAATCATCGTTCTTTTTTCAATTAATTTTCTTCTCGTGACACAGAGAATTTACGTCTGTAAGGATTATTGAAGGTCAGATTTATAATGGATGATTTGAAACGGAACTCTATTTAATATTTTCTCTACGTAGGAAATAGAATTTCTCATCTGTGACATGACCTTGTATTATCTTCCTAATTTAATTCATTTTTATGAAAATATTGTTTACCGATTATTTTTCAATTCGTATTCGAGATTCATCATTTGACTTATTAATGGCTGTAAACCAAATAATTAGTGAATTGAAAAAGAATTCCTCGATGGAATATTTTTCATATTTTGGTTAATTCAATGGAAGTATGCTTGAAAGTCCGTACTGATACTTTCTTTCATTTATCATCATTATAAAACTATTATGTATGAAAAAAGCCACCCAAACGTTTACTCTGATATATATATATATAATTTTATATTTCATGGTCATTAGCATTGATATCTGTAAATTTTATTACGATAAAAAACATATAGCATGCAGTTTGAAAAATTTCAGCAATTATTCAGAAAAAAAAAGAAACTAGTGTTAAATCTAATTTTTTTCCGAATGTAATCATTTTTGCAGCTGATCGTCATATATTTCTTATTCGTATGGTGTATAAAAAATAGAGATTGTAAAATTTTGTCAGTTCGCCAACAACTATTCTTGAAAGTAGTCAACTCAAGGTCACCGACAGTATGTAAATTCCTTGATCGAGTAGCATAACGAGTTTGCCAAATAGCTTGAATGTGTAAACAGATGTCAAGATTCATGGACTTTTCCTTTTCTCTCCATTTTCTTTTTAATAAGTGTTTTTTTTTCTTAAATATATTTTAGGTACTATTCTTTGATATTTCGTTCTTGTTGACTTAGTTGTTATGCACAAAAACAAGTATCAAGAAGCACTATCAGTATCAAACATGTTATGTTATTTTGAATATTCACTTTTACTTCTTTCCTTGCAATGTTGTAAACATTTAGTTATGACGTAATCTTCATATTCTACATATCCAACAAAAGAGAAAAATATCTTATTGAAAACGATCATGTTTATACGTTTGACTTTCATTATGCTCATCTATAATATGAAAATAATTGATTAATTTCTTTAATAATCGAACAATCAAAAACATATTTAAAACAATGAAATATTTCTGTCTACGTGAAAAAGTAACAACAAAAATTACATTCGATGATACCACTAAGGTTTTTCAATGATAGTAGAGAAGAGAAGAAGAAAAAGTAAAACAAAATCAGTCATGTACGAAATTACTAATGCATCGCTTACTCGAAGCATTGCCCATCAATAAAGAGCGACGATTAATCTTACTTTTTTTTTATGCAATATTATCATAAATGAATGAAGAAGAAAAAAGAACAACCTTGAATGAAATCTGGTGACTTGTCCTTTCTTTTATTACGATTACTGCTTTATAATAAACACTTTCACACTGCAAGCTAAAGAATCGTGTAAAATAATTATGTTCATAAGAAAAATATTTTTTTTACCTTCAATTTTTCTGTAACATGACCTTGTTTTAGATTTGATTTCATGCTGTTACTAGTATTGTAGATGATAACTTAGAAGCCTACTTTGTCTTACGTCAGAATTGTAGATTTTATTGTCTTTCGCCTTCTTTTTTATTCGTTTTATCACTCAAAACATGTATGTTCATACGTTAATGGGATGATTATATCGATTAAACCTTACGTTTACATATGATCAACTAGTAGCTACATGCGAAGAAGTATTTTACATGTAATACTATGAACATTTATCTTTAACTCTCCATGTACGAGTACCGTCGAGATATACGCATGAAATTTTGTTTTTAGAAAGAAAAAAAAAACATTCAGAAAAATTACCAAAGAAAATAAAATGACTTCGCTTTATACATTAATCGAGTAGACATAAATCGTTTTTAAAAATTCAATTAAACTTTGATTCATATTCATTTTTAATTATCAATGAAAAGAATAGATTCATATCAGTTTCGATGATAGCCTCTAGTGTTAAAGAATCGTTTCGTATCGTATCGTATCTTTTGAATCATATCAAGTCAATTCAAGACATATTCTACAAAATGTCCTTACATATAATCATGACAGAATCCAAGTGTTTCAATGTTCCGAATTTACTTTTCCAACCACTTTCCTTTTTGAAATCAACCAGATTCTTTTGTAATGTTCGAAACATGTAACTCAAGGCATTCGTTGATTATACTTTTATGATCATATAAAAGCAAGTCTCTTTACTTAACAGCATTTCAATGAAAACAAGTATACGAATTTCATCTTGTAAAAATAAAAAAAGACTCTTACAAGATCAATATGCAATGAAGAACTAGAAAAACAATCTGTACAATCGAACAGGATTTAAAAGTGAAAATTTCTATTAATCTCAAATTCTCCTAGAATAAGTAAATTTCGATTCCAAACTCGGTATAAATTACTAAATTACTAATCTTTATGTAAATTCGTATTAGAAAGAAAAGAATATATTATTTCCTTGGATTCAGGTACACTTATATTGTGCCGTTAATAATTATATACAGTATTATTCAATAGCACCTCAAGGTGTTATAAACAAGACACTCAACCCACTACCCTAGCGTGATATAAGACTATGCGAGACAGCAATGTTCACAATAATAAAAAAAGACAATGTCAAATGTCTTCAATCGTATATTTTTTATTTTTCTTCTGAAATATACCATTTTATTTACTGTTTATTTCGTCTTCGACAGATATTTCCTAATATAAATAAAAGAAAAACGAGAAAAATTTTCACACATAGAAACACACACATATATAAATAATTTTACAAATACTCATAACTAAGAAAATCAATATGATGTTCTTGCAATCCGGGTAGTTTTCTGATTTGTTCTATGTTGAATATTTTCATTGAACGTTTTATTTTCAATCTTAGTATATGTTTTAATGACCATTTTTTTGTTGTTTGCTTAATAACATCAATTAAATTAACATAACGCTTTGTTAGTATATTTATTTCACCGCACCATTTTATTGTTGAACGACGATATAGCTGTATAGAACCACTGTATAGAGCTAATGCAAAAAGATATTTTAATTTCTTGCCTATTAAAGTCGTTGTACATTTTTCACATAATTCTCTTATAAAATATTTACAAATTTTTTGATCGTCAAAATTTGATCGATAACGTAGAAGTAATTCTAAACAATCAAAATAATGATCGATGTAGAAATTATTTTGATCATTCAATGGACAAAATGATATTAAATCATGTATGTCTTTTTCAGTTAAGCAAGCATGTCGTTCTAATAATTTTTTAACTAATTCTATATCAAATGTTGTTATACAATAAAACAATATGCTATTTCCACAGTCACGTTGTCGTGTCGAAATAGAAAAATGTTCAATTAATAAACGTAATATTTCAATATGACCTCGATGACATATTGTACGAACAAATGTTGCCTGTAATTGAAATAAATCTTTTCTTTCATGTTGTTTATTTATTAATAAATGACATATATCTAAGTGACCTTCAATGGATGAATAATATAATGATGATGTTAAATCCATATGATTAATATCAGTATATTTTAGAAATATTTCAACGATATCAATATGATCATGTTCACATGCATAATCAAGTGAGTGTTTATTTTGATTATCATTTAAATAAATGAATTCATGTTTCTCATTAAGATTTTCAATTGATTGTAATACTAAATTAATTATAGCTCGATATCCTTTTATCGATGCATAGTGTAAACAGGTACGTCCAATATGATCACGTATGTGATGATTTGCTTCATATTGTAAAAGTAATTGTACAAGTCCATAAAAATTATTTGAACAAGCAAAATGTAATAATGTTAAACCATCAGAATTCTGTCGATTAAGATCAATTGATGATGAACTATTATTTCGAAGTAAATATTGGACACGTTCTAAATCACCTACTAGACATGAACGATAAAGTATTTGTTCGTTATCATATGTTGATGATAATGATAATTCTTTATTGTTGTTATTATTTCCACAATCAAAATTATTAAGTAATTCCATCATTATACTTCGAGAAGAGAAAAAAAAAGAATTTCTTTTTTTTCTAATCTACAAATAGAAATTACTATTATAATTAACAGTATTCAAATATTGTTTCAGGGAATTGTTGTTGTGACAACAAGGTCGTATGAAGGACATTAGATTTCTTAGTAACAAAAATCTCTCAAATATGTAACATGTAAAAAAAAGACTACAAGGAAACCATAGAAATGTACTTGAAAAAAAAAGAAAAAAATCTATCGATGTGTCTTTTTTAATAATATTGCTCATCATTATTCGATGGTAATAATGGTAAAATCGAGTAACCACATGCTTGCTTACTCGTTTTTCTTTTCTCTCTATCAGCTGCTTGATATATTTTATCGTCGACTACTATTACTACAATGATGGATGGCTGTTGTGCGGTCGACTCTTTGTCTTGATGTGCACCAACCACAATCCTTCATCAACGACGAGAGACGAAAAAAAAGAATCTCTTTTTTTTCTTCTTTCTCGATTGAAGAAGAAGGGAGAAAGGACGGTGGCGGGCGAATACTTCTATTCTCTTCTCGACCTTTCTTATGCTGTGCACAACAATTTGCTAACCTTTTCTCAACTCAACAGCGGCTACAAACCACACAACAGTGGACTCTTTTTTTTGTCGGCTGTTTTGTTTCACTCACATCTAGGCCTTGCGACTCTTCAAGCACTTACCTTACAGCTGTATGATGTCGTCTAGCATTGATTGAAAATTGAAAAAAAAACAGAAAAATATAAACGAGAGAATGAGAAAAAGTGGGTACGCCGATAGAGGTAAATCGGCCTTCTCCCGCAACTTATACACAAACCCAGAGAGAGGGAAAGAAAAAAATACTTGCGTTTCAAGAAAAAAAAACAGACTTCTCTCTTCTATAGTCTAGATCAGATAAAAACAACGGATCTCGATGTTGTTTTTTTTGCATAAAACCAATTCAGAAATGAAAATAAGCTTATTTTTTCATCGAAATAAGAGGTAAAACGTCTTTGAAGACATTATTCGTGTCATTTACAAGTAAAAATATGCGAGTCTACGTCGATGTTTTTTATAAACACAATTTAATCTCATACTTATAAATTTTCTAATCAAATAGACATGAACAGAAGAAATTGAACATATCCAAGTTATTGATATTTTAACAATTCATTTTACAGCTTTTTCGATTTTTTTTCTGGTGACATTGAAAACAAATCTTTGTACATGATATGTATGTAAAGCGATAAATAAATGTTCGATTTCACCTAATACAACAAGTCCATTGACATTATCTACTGCATATAAAAACTTGGAATATGTGAAGAGTTATCGTGAATAGTTTAGTAGATTTTGGAGCCAGCAAGTAACCATGCAATGAGTGTTAATCTATTCAATTATGTGTTATATAACGGTTAAAATTGACAAATTGTTGTTATAACAAAAAGAAAAAGGTTTCAACCAATGAATTAAGCTTTATTGATGTATTAGTCTGATAGATAATGAAGTAATGGCGAATGAATTAACTTGATGTTTTTCTTGCATCTAAGTGATTTCAAGTTTTAAGTGCGATTGTTACAATTCTACGGCTTTTTTTTATGTCTCGAAAACAAATTGTAAATTGAAATGCGATTGACCTGTTTACAAAAAAATATCTGACATTTCAATGTTACATGGGATTAGATCGAAACATAAATATGATATAAGTCATGCATCGAATTTAATGGCATGATCGATAGTTGAAAAGGTTTATTCCGTATTACAATCTATTTGAAGCTATCTATAATACGGTATTCAGATTACATAATATACTAGTTGTCTGCAAAATTATCTTCTTTGTTTTGCATTGAGTCTCAACGATATGCTTGATCAATTGAATATCTGAATAGATTTTTCAAAAATATCTTAGATGCAAGCATTCAACAAGGCTATTGTGAAAGAGATGATTCTCATTCAGTTTACGAGTGCATGTTTTTTTATTTCCATTAGGTTTATATTTGATGAACCCAATAAGAAATTTTATTATCGAAGCATTTCACTTCATGTTAAGATGACGTCATTAGATTAAATCTTATCAATTATGATCAACTTACATGAGTGATACGTTTGTTGCTTTAATTCCTAAAGAAAATAATGAGCTCTTGAAATATAATTGACAAAAATGATTATTCATATGATAAAATTTGATTTACAACTATTGTTTGTTGTTAGGATTACTGTTGATAATTGTTTATTATTATTGTTGAACAATATTTCATTAGATCTTAACAAATAGATATGATTGGTGAGTTTGACTCACTTGTTTTTAGATCTTATTGATAACGAACTTTTTATATTTTTTATCTTAATTGCTATGTTGACGGACATGTTAGAATCAATTTAGATCAGTTAGATAGATTACTTCGATAAGAAGTCCCTGGATCGTTTTACCTCGATTAGATTCTTAGAGAACATATTTTGATCGGATAACGGCATAATAGTCGACCGAAACTTGAAAAAACTGGAAGATCTATATTATCTTTGGATTGGTTGTTAAGTATCGCCGACATTCATCCGTTGTATTGAAAAGAAAAAATTGAAGCATAGCACTATTGTCTGATCGATTCATAACTATCAGTAAGATTATTAACAGATGTTATAGCTATTATGGTGCATGAGAGTTAACTGTGTCGTTATAGATTGACGTCAGTATATAGTAACTTCTTGCCTTATTTTTTTTTTCGTATGGCTCGGAAATACAATAAGATCTCTTGGGAATCAAGTAATATTTCGTTCGTTGTGAATATGACCTTATTTATAATGCCAATAAGATAGTTATACTTTAGGTTCGATGCTTTAAACGATAGGAATCTTTTATGTATCATATCTATCAGCTCTTTAGCTTAGACTTTGTATCGAATCGAATGTAACTCACGGTAAATATTGTGTCGATTTGTGACATTCATAATCCTAGTAACTACTGTATTATGTCACTGGTGCGTTTTCTTTATGTTTAAGAGTAACAATAAGAGAAAGACTTAACAATGTATTGTTATTTGAGCTCATCTAATCTCTTTCGCTATGATTTGATGAACCAAAAAATGGTCCGAGGTGATTTACTACTGTCGACTAAGTATCACATCGATAAATAGAACTCTTGTAGGCCAGAACAACATATCTAATACCGCAAATATGGGTCTACTCTATGGTTTGACTAAAAAGGAAAACGTTATCTTGAAAATTTTCGCGTAGGCATGTGTTATCTCAGTAAAAGAGTACTTCATCTAAAAGTAGAACTTTTGTACGGAAATTTTCAAGTAAACTTTCATGAATCCATTGAATAAGAAGATAGTCTCACCTTTTAGAAAATATTATTCCTATTTAACAGATCCCGAATAATAAGCAAAGTAAATACTATGAAAACATCGCATAACTATAGATAGTTCTCATTTCAGTTAGATGAATATTCGACATTCTAATTTCAGCCATCCCATACGATTAATTCTAACCAATGATTTGATACAGAAGCAGTACTCTTCTTGCATAATTTTTCAAGCGATTATCACTAACTATTCCTTGGGGCATAGGAAAAGACGTCATGAAGGTACTTAAATATCGTTTGGAAAGGTCAAAAATGTCTTCTTTCTAACCCATGATGATAATTCTAAATATAGTATTCGATAGTTTCCTTGCACGCCATCATTCGTCAACCTATGTCAAACTAATAAAATTTCGATAAGAACTGTTTCTTATGATATTTGACGAAAGTATGAATGCCCTCTTTTAAAAAGAGAACAGAAACCATTGGTAGATCGTATTTTTACAATAATTTTGAATAGAAATAGTAGAGAGATGTGTGGTTTCTTTCGTTACATTGCAGAGAGAAACGATGTCAGGTGCCATGTACTCACAGAGTTTTCAAATGCTCTTGTAGTTCGAGAACTTATTTGACCTATGACAGATTCCTATGATTGTCAATTGTTGATCAAGAATCTAAAACAGGTTTTCCTGCTTGACATATAGAATTCACTTATTTAGAAGTTATCATGGATAACCAACTGAACACTTTTCGTACGTTTTTTTCTCCTAGATGTTGCAGTTTTCCAAATAATCACTATTTGTGTTCGTTTGATTTTTCTCTTCGGTAGAAGTCTAATGCAAAACTGTGCTTTTCAAACTTGAGGTAAAAAAACAAGAATAAATCTGAAGCCGACAATATCCATGGGTATCCCAGACTTTTTCCGATGTCATAAAATCTGCCTCTATGTCTCTATTTAGATTTTGTAAAAAACAAGAGTCATCGAAAAAAGTACCCATCGACATATATTTGTTTAAACGAGCTTTCAGATCACTGTCAGACATCATAAGAAAGAGACAGTGCTGATCGAAATTCTATTACCTTAACATTAATTGACGAATGATGAAATATTCGAGCATAGATAGAGCATTATTCTTTGAGAGAGAGAGTACATGTATATGAAAGAGGTTTCATTAACATGTCTATACACTCTTTTAACAGCTATCTACATATGTGATTATTTTTATTTTGCCTTAAGACAAACAGAATATTCAAGTGTTGTTGTTTTCCGCATCGATTTATTCTACAAGGAAAACAAATAGATGAGAATAAAAGCATAAAAGAAGGCGGAAAATTATAAATATTTACAGAAATACATCGAGCATGATAGGAGTGTGAACGTTTTTTTTTCTGATATACATTTTTTTAATCAAGTATCATTTAATCTATTCATGATCTGCGTCAGAAAATCGATATATTGTTTTTCTAAGGAAATCATCCTTCTACATAAATCGCAGTATTATTCTTTTTGAAAGCCTGCATTTTTATAGATGCATAATCCAGGGATAAGCTTCTTTCGTAAACCTAATATAAAAAACATCTGCATGTGATTTTCAGTAATAAAATATATTCTGTTTGGTATTACTTAGTAATGCTGTCGTCTTGCTTTTTCCTTAATCAGTCTATATTCTTATTCAGTTCGAAGCCAGTATTATTTATTTTATTGGTAAGCGATAGTCACACTGATACTACTGAATTTACTCAGCTTTGATTTATTTTATTCTGGTTTATGTATTGTGATTTAGTAACGGTAAATTAAACTTTGATTAGTCATACTATTGATAGGTTGAGTTAAGTTTAATTCTAAGTACAAAATTAAAAAATGTAATAGATAAAAATAAAAAGAAATGAATTAATATGTTTAGTGCTGCTTTGAAAGTGCACATCCTTGTTTTCTTGTTGGATCTTGACTAATGGCCAGCACAACTCCATTGTTGTCAACATTCAATTGACACCTAGAAATAGACAAATATATAAGAAATAATCAGTAGATTTTTGCCAATATGCTTTCGTTTTTCTTTTGGTGTTCTGAAATTTCAAGAGCAGAAACAAAGTTCTACTACAAATTAATTTTCACGTCAATATTATTAGAACATGAGTATGAAGAAAATAAGTTAGTATTTAGTTGTGTGCTATATTACATACTTTGTTTTTGTAGTACTTTACAATAAAACAAGAGTGACTTTCAACTACATTGATAATGATTCTACGTCAAAAACATATTATTTACGAGCAATCAATTTTACTGATCTCAGTTTCTCATAATGTACTTTGGAATGACTTTTTCACTTGCAGTTCCCGGTTTTCTGTCGTTTTTCCTCAATAATTACTCGAATATTATTCAGATTATTTTCATCAATGGATTCTTGTTGTTTTCTAAATGAACATGATTTACTTATTCATTGTTGGTCATGTCACAAGTTTTTTTTTCTGTTTTTACTCTCACCCTCTAGGGCATAGTTGGTAATACAAAATAACAATGCTAACAATTGTTAATTGTATCTCTGTAGCCGTCGATTGGCTTCGGACGTAGGCAAATCTATACAAACGTCAACATGTAGCTTGTTTAATTGTTGGAATTTAACAACAACGGAAAACCCATTGTTGCATTCATTCAACATATTGTGATGAATTTCCTTTTCCTGTCTGTTCACTACTAGACACTTCAAAAATAACACAGATTGAATATCTGTTCGTTAAGTAAAATGATAGTTCGTCGATCAGTCCATCGTTATTAGCAATAATAGTTCTAATTCTGTCGAAAAGAAAAAGAACAAACGTGGTGCATGATTCAATCTTTTCTTATGTAAGAATAACAAAGCCCAAAGGAATCTAGATGGCGTTTGTTTCTTTATCAATCATCTTATCTGCTATGTAAAACATTCAGTGCTACGTTCCATATAGTCTTCTCTTTCATCTGTCAACGTAAAACATGCATTAGAGAATCTCTTCACATGTCTCAGTACATTTTTGTCAACTGTTTCGTACGACTTACTCAAGAAAACATACATCCTCTTTCATTATCTTCATGTTTCTTTTTTATCATTAGTTTACCATCCACTCTCATATAGTTTACATTTTCATGATACTAATAATTTCTCTTGTTTTTCCTCTTCTAGAAATAGAGACATGACGTAGTTATGTACTGGATTTTCCATGTGTTTGTTGTCTCTTGGCTTTAGTGCACTAATGAGAGACGATATTTCAGTTGACTGTTCTCGACCGTTTCACTTCTGATTAGATCGACTTGTTGTTTCATTTCGGTGTTTTTTCTTCTTCTTCTTCGTCTTCCTTTCTTAATAGATTTATACATTAGTTCGTTATATTTCTTTTTCCAGTAGAGTGACAAAAAATGATTGTTGAATCTCCAATGACAATCGATCTTCTATAAATTGTGCCTGCATGCAAAACTATCGCACATTTTATGTATAAATATGCAAGGATGCTCACGCACAAATGCATTTTCAATTTATGTGGTCCATGATTTTAACATGCTTGGTTACTCTCTCTCTCTCTCTCTCTCACTCTCCCTCTGTTATTAAATACCGACTAGAGAACTGAAGGGACAAGTCGATGTTTGCGACATATGAACATTTGATAAAAAAAGACGAAGCAAAATGAGAAGCAGAGAGAAAGAATAGATGAGGATTTCTGTTCTCCGTCATCGTACACGAGAGAAAACAAAGTGAAACCTCTAATAGAATGTTGAGAGAAAAAAAGACAACGCAGAAAAATAAATAATACGTTCGTTCTACGCATCTTTATTTTTCCTTGTTTCCTGTCAAATGATATAAACGTGTGATAGTACTCATAGTCGTGTAGCAGGAAAAGAACGATGCCAAGCAAATACAGGAAGTTTGAACCATTTCGGGCGGGCATTGTTCTCTCTATCTTCTTTTCTTTTTCTTCGTGCCTTTTGACGACAACTACATCTCGACTTATTGGCAAGGGAGCAAGAGAGCACCGATTATAAACATAAAAGAAAGAAGAAAAAAAAACTAAGAAAAAAGGAACAACGAGAAAACTAGGAAAAAAGAACGTATGTGTGATGATTTGCTAAACAATGATAATTCGAAACAAGCATGATAGTTGATGACGTTCATCGCTTTTTGGTCTCAAATCTCATTATAAATCTTGCATTTCAGTCTATAGCTGTTGTATTCACTAATTTGACGCTCCACTTATATGGTCAAAAGTTGTAATTGAATAAATATGTGCTCTTATTATCACAGTATACTTTATTCGATTGTTAGTTTGTTGTCATGGAATATTTCTAGAACTTCAGATATATAAATCATATGGCTGTTGTGAATTTTGTAAGTAACAGTAAAGAAGAAAAAAAAAACGTCCAACTATTTTTCTTCATACAAATCGATAGTATCAATGTCTATCGATTATCTATGAGTTTTTAATAAATGAAAATTGACAGAATAAATTTCTTCTTAAACTCTCTTCTTATAACTATAAATCATCGATCGACATCATATTAATCAGATATATAGATAATGCTGATAAAGAAAAAATATAAAAATGATGTCACACTATTGATTGTATATTGCTCTGTTTGAATAGTAAATATAGACTGTTGTCTATGTTAGTTTTGAAAACAAGATAGGAAAAAGAAAAAAAAAATAAGCACGAGAATAAGGGTAATCAATTAAGATCATTTTTCTCTTCTCTCTTTTACGGTATTGACATTGTCATTTTGTTTTCTTACAGTTTGTTTTCTAGGCATTCTCTTATTCGTTATCGTATCGCATCACATCACATCGCGCCGATCTCATAAATTGATTATGCAAATATACTGACTAAACAACGATATATGCTGATGTTATTACAACTATTGAAGTCATTGTTGCTGTTCATCGATTGATGTCAGCCATTGGTAATACCTCTCTTACACCTGAACAATCCCATCCATTAACAGTTAGAAGTTCGGCACGACCATTCCTTGAAACATTTGGAAATGATTCACAAGCACGAGATGCTTTTCTTCATGAACTTGTTGCTAAACAATCTAGTAGTCAACAACATGGTCATAGAAAATCGAATGCAAATTTTACAACAACAATTGGATCAGTTGTGAATCGAGTACCATCGAACTTTTTCGAACTTAAACAACAACGTTTATTAGCAGCTGCTGATCGCAAGAAGCGTATCATTGCACGTATTGTTAGCATTGTTGGACTTGTAATCATTCTACTATGTGCAGCTATTGTAACACTAACACTTAAAATGGCACCGAAAATTGATGAACTCGTACGTAATAAAGTTGGTGCACATCATCTAGTACATATAATTACTCGAATGAACTCATCAATAGCAACAACAGTAACAACTATCCGTCAAAATAACTATACTTTAAATGGATCCTTTACAGAAAAAGTTATTTTTCGAACTCGACAAAAATTGTACCCATGAAATGAAATAATATAAAAGTTTCAATGTTATTTCAAAGCTCTTCTTTAATCCAATCATCACTTCTGTATTTTGTCCTCTAGAATATGCAATACTTCTACTTATAATCATATTCATCTAAATGATACGTTCAGACATTCAAATTATGCATGTATTGTTAAATTCATCGTCTGATCGATTCTGTATGTACATATATATATATCGTGTCATTTGTGGACACGAAAAACTAATAAATCAAAAAAATAGAATTAAGAAATAACCGTAGGAAGTTCTCTTATTTTAATGGCATACTAACCAAGCTTTCTCATTTATAAAACAAAAAGAAAATATGAACATAACTGTCAAAATAGATTAGAAATTCTAGCTATTCATCTATCCAAATATACTATCAAACTGTGTCAAATCGGATCTTTCACACCAATTTCTCAATATTGTTTATTCACAAATGCAAAATTTAAACGAATACTTACGTCCAATGAGCAGACAGATAGATAGAATCCTTTGTTTCTAGATTCACATTGGATGCTGTTTGATTATTGTTAATTATTTTAGCTGTTGAACATCCTGCCTATTGTAAAAGAACAAAACAAAGATGATTTTTGTAATTAAAAATCATTTCTAACATGTTGCCATAACCAAACATCACCATGCGAGCAATCGATCATGTGTTGACCTTTAGGAATAACATATACTCGTGTTTGATATTCATCGGGAAATATGCTAATTGGAGAACCATGCGAGAGTTCTACTTCATGTTTACCAATCCATTCATTCAATGAAAATGGATCATGTAATTTAATTTTATCATCATTTTGAACTGGTGGATTTTCAAGATAGCTATCTGAAATATTTTCTAAGTTATATTCCTAGAAAGAAAGAGACTTCCTTTATGTTCTACCGGCTTTTGGTTGACCAGTAGAATATTCGACGGATGAAAAATACCTTTGAAAAAAAAACAACAAAGGAAAAATGTTATTTCGTTATTTTTCTGTTGAAAATGATCTATTCTCAAGTTTGCATGAATGTATGGATTTGAAAAAGGATCCGACACATGTTTCATGCCAAAAACTATTCTGATGAGTAAAGAGGAAGAAAATTTAAAAATGGATGAGAATTTTTCTTCAATTTCTTGATATCGTGAGATTATGAATAGTATTCTATGTACACAAGAATCTACTTTAGCATTTCGATCAATGTCTAACAAAATTAAGTATTATGATGTTCTGACTTATACGAATATAAGAACTCGTAGGATAAAGATTTATTATGCAATATGTATGAAACTGTATAGGCGACATGTGAGAAATTAGACTGGCTTTCACTTGAATTTTGTTCACTCACTCTTTTATAATCGGACCTAAATCGACACCAAGGTCTGTAGTATGAAGCCATCTTTCAAACAAACGATCAGATGAATTTTCTTTGTAGTATCTACAGTCGTGAAAATTCGAAATTGTCTTAGTTTTTTTTAAGTCTTCATTTTTACTACCTCACACAATCTATTTCGTTGTCTGCTCGTGTTCTTTCCATAACAAGCCCCATCGTATTTTCAAAACGATTCGGTGAATGAGGTACACGAGCCGGTAAAAGAAAGATCTAAATACTCAATTCGTAAGTGTAAAGTATTTGTTTCGCTTGAAAATTTACTTCTCCCTCTTTAATGATGATATCACGACGTTGATTCTGTTCAAGAACTTTTAAACACATTTCCCCTTTTGCTTGATAGAAAAGCTATGCAAACAAAGAGAAAAACAACGGAAGACGTGGTGCACATTTGACAATTTCGTTTTCTATCAATAATACTTCTTCGCCTTCTTCTAAATGATAATCTTTTCGAACATTCGGTCCACCAACAAACATTATTATCAATTGATGATTATGCCTGATGAATGAAAAAAATACAAAAAAATCTTTCCGTTTTTATAGATTTATTGTCGCTCACAGTAATTTATTGCAAACAGGAGGTAAAAAACGTTCCTTGTGCTCGTCAAGCCATTTATCAACATTAATTTTGTTAACAGCACAACTCTGCATGATTCCTTATGATATCTATAAATGAAATATATGGTATTGAAGAGTAAGCCCACTCATCTCTTTCATGTCTCTCTTATACGTTTTTATATTCATCTGCTTGACAGTGAAAAGGTTGAAACATACATCACGAAAAAAGTAGTCAATATGTCACACGTTTACCTTTGCATTGGTGTATCGAATCATTCGAGCGTGAAAATATGTATTAATCAGAAGCATAGGATCTATTCACATGCTCGTAGGGAGTATCCAGAAAATTTTCGGATGCCCAGAAAGTTTTGAATGAAATAGTTGGGGAAGATGTGGGGGAATTTTTAAAAATCAGAGTAGATTCTGCAACTCTATCATTAGCATTGTACATTTTATTGAATATCGAACTCTTGTTTATTAATTAATCTTTTTAATGGTCTATTGATATTATTCGAGTGATTATTTAAGAGAAACGGTTCCTTTCTTGCTTGGCTTTCATGACACGTAGTTGAAAATTTTATTATTTAGAGAACATGAGTTTGTTTTTCTGTGCCATATCGAAGTATCGTTCGATAAAAGAACAACATGACTTATACGTAACGATAAAAAACAGGTAATATCATGCTATCCTTCGTAGAATTAAATAGTGTTTATAGCTTGCTACGTATATACTACAGGGGTCTCTGCATGACAATGAAATATAATCTGTTATTAAAATAGTTTGCCAAAATAAAGATTATTTTTTATTATCAAATATCAGCCTTCAATAACAAGTCAATGCGGAGTTAAAGGATATTGCATTCAAATGTTTTGATGCAGAATTAATCACGACATTTCAAAATACTTTCACAAATATTCGTTTGATTGATGGATCAATGTAACCGTAATTGATTCATACAATTAGTAGTACTGGTCTTGCAATGTGATCGATTTCTTTTTCACTATATCAATAAGAAAAAAAGTCGAAACCATAAATAATCTTTGGACGATGTAATACGGAGAAAGTCAAACATAGATTTCTTCAATACACAATTGGTCTTGTTTTTGAGATACCATAATGAATAAAATATTGATTCTTATTCGAGTGTTCATCACGTAAGATTTTCTTGCACAAGCTCATAGATCTGAAGAAATCATATCGTCTTACTGTTCATTTCAGTATCTAATTTGAACTTGTTGAAGTAATGTTTATCTAAGACAACCTTATTCTGAGATGCACGTAATTCATTCGTATAGACTTATACTTTCTTTGTTTGTTACCAATTTATTTCTGATACTATTTTTTATAAACTTTATACAATTGCACTTTGAAAACAGTATTAAAATAAAAGTCAATTCATAATTCATATAAATCAAACACATCCATTCAACAAAACGTTTGTTATATTTCTAATTTTTGAATTGTGAAATCCTTCATGGAGTATCTTTATAAGTTTCAAATACAGTTTCACTCATTCGATACACTAGCAACTTTTCGCAGCTCGTCTGTTTTTAATCAATAGTTCTAACATATATTTAACTACATATGAATTCAATTTTTCTTTCTTCAGATCTTTCTTATTTTCTGTGATTTTCAATATCCGGAAAATATGTATACATGTGTTACTGAATCTGTTTCTCTTATTTTTAACATTTACTGATGGACGATCTACATTATTAGACTTTGAACTATATTTTCATCCATATCGACGAGAAAATCATGCTAAAATTTTTTTTTCTAGCAACAAAAGTTAGCAAATGTCAATGAACAAATTATCGATGATACGTGAAATTACATTCAACCTAGACTCAATGATGATCTTCATTTTGAATCATCGAAACTCTAATGTGTAAACGTATTCAAAATAACTGAAACTATAACAAACGACTTAGGGGGCTATCTAGAATAGTGTGTTGCAAAAATTTCCGAATCTAGATGATAACTCGTATTTCATGAAGATAAATTTATATTATACAAAACAGACGGTACACAGGTACCACTTCGTCTAGCTGAGAATAATGCTGAAATTGAAACATGTAATCATCTTAATTAATAAATCCTTTAGAAAATAATAAAATAAAAGAACATATTATTTGTCCGTCTTAAATTCATTCACCGTTTAGCTGCACACACGCACTACTCACACATAAGCTCACACACACGCACACACAAACACACAAACACAAGCACACACATGTTTATATGATCTGATCGAGACGATGATTTATACATACATATAAATCATCAACCGGGATACACAATGAAACACACGTAGACTCACACACATACACACGCGCGCACACACACACACGAACATACAAAAAAAGAAGAAAAGAATAAAGAAAACTAAATCATGAAGTAACAAGATAGGAATAAGTCGGATTGTGTAGAAGATGTTGACAAAAAAGTATTTGCATCGTTTCGGCTTTAATTGAATAAAGACTTGATAAAAATAAGAGAAGTTTCGAATATATGGATGCAACACTTATAATACGATTATTATTATTGATATTCATTACGGATGATTGTTGGTGAATCAATGATTGCTTCAGAGTTTTTAATTGTTTAACATAGATTTGTTGTATATTCGAACTATCTTGGGGTACTAAATATTTAATCAGAATATAAATAATTACTCAATTCAATATTTCATTTGTTTTCCGATTCTCTTACCTTCTTGCATACTTTTAATAACAATTATACGACGTATATGATCGAATATAATTGAATTTATGTCAAACCGGGAACCTTTTTGTAATATTGAGCATAATTTATATGCATCTTCTTCAGGTACACAACCGTGTTTATGTATCGAACATGAATCGTGGTCAACCGTCATCAATGACAATGAATGCGTACAACGAACAAATTCGAGATTAATATAACCTCTTTCAATGAAATATGTTAGCAAGAGTTGAGACCAACATCGTCGATGATAGGCTGATGTGGATATTGAATCAATTAGATATGTGCTTGCTTGTAACCAATTTGTTATCTGTGTTTGTAATTCGTATAAATATGATGATGGTAAATAAAGACGATGCGATCGATTAGTTGAAAAATGAAAATGATTTGTTGACAATGATGGAAGTAGTAGTGGTTGTTGTTGATCATGTTCTTGCTGATGATTTTGATAATGATAAGAACGTTTCGACATATCACTATCCGAAAGAGCATGTCGCAATGATTGATTTTGATTATTTAGCAAACTTTTATGAAATATATTTAATTTCAATTCAACAAGCCGATTCGATTGCCGCAATAATGAACAAAGACGATTTTGTGTTGGTATTTGTTTTTTAGAATAGAAGTGATTTTCTATATCACTTGCATCATCTTCATCATAATCATCATCACAATCATGACCATCATCGTCGTCATCATCAATAACACAACTATCAAATTCTTCATTATCGTTGTTATCAGAGAGAAAATTTTCAATAAGTATTGATGGTGAATTATCGAATGTTTTTTTTTTATCTTCATCTTCATCGCTTGATGAATTTTTATCATTATCATATTCACCAGAATCATTTGTTAAATTCATCGATCTATTTTCGAATCACCTTGAATAAATATATCTCAATAGTGAGATTAATTTTCAAATACCCAAAAACAATAAAAAATATAATATTTATATTTATATATATGTATTTGTATGTATGTATGTATATATATATATGTATATGTATATCACTTTAATATGATTAAAATAGATGATATTTAATCAGCATAGATGGTATTGTTCAAATTGATGTGATGATGGCATTGAAGTATATCTTTATATATATATAAATAAATAAATATATATATATATATATATATATATCTGAAAAATCATAAAAACAGTAGTTTATGTTAATTTGTCGCGTTCTCTCTATCTATGGTTTTTCTCCTTTTTCACAATTACACACTGTTAGCAGTAACATCAGAGCACAAGGAGCCCCCTAAAAACGAGAAAGAAGAGAAGGACAAAGTAAAGGCGCTTTTGCTTTCTTTCTCGCTCGGTCGATGCCCATGAATCAATGGGACTGAGAAAAGAGAAGAGAAGAGAAATGAGAAGAAAGCTATGTAAAAATAAGCTTTGATGGCCTTGAATGCTAGAAACACAGATGAAGGAAAGAACTAAATGAAGGATACACACCTCTGCATACGTCACACTGGAAAGTCTATGACCTTGGCACGATATGATAACCTCTTGAGGTATAAATGTGTATCACAATAGTGACAATAGTCGATAAGCTCATATGTCTCAAGGTTCTCCCAAATTTTGTAGATTATTAAAGTTAGAAGATCGGTTACATTTCATTTATATACTTACATAAATATACAAACTAAAAGATCATGCAATCGATGTCTTTTTTTCTCTTAAACAACATCAAAATCACGCATAAACGAGCGCGAACTTAGACAAATTTAGGAACCATAACAAATAAATAATCTCAATCAAGAACTGAGTGCATTCCGTTAACTAAGCAAAAACAAGTTGTTCGCTCTTTCTGTCATTTTTGTTTTCCGCTCGCTCTTGTTTTCCGTCCTGCCTTTCTTTTCCCTCTCTCTCTTTCTCTCTGTCTCTCTCCGCTTCTCTCTCTTTCTCATCATCGTCAATGAAGGTGAAGTCGTGTTTTTGCTTTACATACACACATACGCTGCTGTTTTATATGATTGTCGTACTTGTTGACAGAGAAAACTTCAAAAACATCCGTTATTCTTATTCTCTTTTTTGTGTTTTCCCCTACGAGCGAATGCATATATTATTTTGTTTTTCACTTTTTTGTTTTTTCAATGAGTACTAGCGCGATGATAGAAATAAGAGAATTCTATTTTTGTTGTTGTTGTTGTTGCTCCCATCGTATATGTTGTTATTTAGACCTTGGATAAGAGAGAACAAGTAGTGAAGAGACTGAAAGCAAAAACATCATGTACTCATACTCTGAAGAACGATCAAAAAACCTTGTACGCATACAATGCCATTAAAAAGAGACAAGGCTTAAAGAGAAAGAGGGAGAGAGAAAGAAAGAAAAAGATAAATAAAATCGATTAATAAATTTTTTTTTAATAACTTTTTCTTTAAAACAGTAATGCTCGTTGTTCAATGTATATATAGGTAATGATTCTTCTAGAGTGAACGTAAACTGTTTTTTAATTAACGTTCAACAGTTTATAATAATGAATTTATTTTATTTTTGACTCTACATATTAACAAAAAGAAAAGCAGAAGAAAAAAAGGAACGGATTCCTAGGAGACTTCATTGTTCATTAAAAAAAATGCTTGAAACAATTTTTTTCCATTTATACAAGGTTTTTCTTTTCTTGTTACGAGACCTTGGATGACTTTTTTTCGCTAACTTTTATTAGAAAGATTAATAAACGTTTGATAACTGTATTCTAACGGTTAAATAATTTAGTATGCAAATAAACTCTCGTGTTACTAGTGTCGAAGAAGTTTACAAATCAAGATGAGTGGAGTTTTCTCTAAAGAATTAATAAAATAATAAAGTTTGTAAGTCAAAAGAACTATGATTTATGAATTAAGTTTTTTTTCACAATTTTTCTCAAGATTTCTTTCAACGTAGATAAAAAATCTATTCAATATATTGAATAATATGAACTTCAATGAAATCCTTGAACGAACAATGGGTATAGCACTTGGTACAGCAATCGGAGATGCAAAAGGTATTGCATATGAAACATTAACACGACAACAAATAATTGATTTACAGAATAAAAATGAGAAAGTTTTATTTACTCGTGTTACTGATCATCCATACATACCGCATGATTGGCAAACAGGGCGATGGACTGATGATACACAATTGACGTTAGCTATGATGAAAGCGATAACAAAATATCTTCAATCAAATGAGAATTTGATGTCAAGTATAGTTGACGAACATATAATCGAATGGAAAGAATCTGTCGCTGGTTGGGGTGGAACAAAACTTGCTATTGAAAGATTAGCTAATCGTACCCATACTTATCTTGATAGTGGTAACAATGCAGAAGGAAATGGTGTTTTAATGAAATTAGCACCACTTGCTTTTTACTATAGTGTATGTGAACATGTTAACGATCATGACATTGAAACAATTTGTCGCATGACACACACTAGTTCAGTTGCAATATCAACGGCATGTATTTATGTTCATATGTGTATTTATTTGTTTACACACAAAAATCTGACGTCTAACGAATTCCTTGAATATGTTTATCAATTAAGCCTCAAATATGAAAGCAAATATGAATTGACTGATGATAGACTTCTTTTGAGTGTACGAGTTAAACGTTATTTAGAAATCAATGTGTCATCTAAAATCGATGAAAAATCTATTATTACTATAAGTAATGGTGGAACTTACTATTGTGTTGATAGCCTAACAATGATAATTGGTCTCATTGCCTGTTTACCAACATGTGAACCAAATTTTGATACATTGATACGTGCTAGTGAAATTGGTGGTGACACAGATAGTAATGCTGCAATGATTGGTGCAATAGTTGGTGGCATGAAAGGTATTCATAAACTTGAACAAGAACATATTGAACAAGTTTATCGTAGTGAATATGTCCAAAAGATCGGAAAAGAATTCGGTCTTGCAATCATCGAGCACATACAGAATACTAATAAAAGTATTTAAACACGCCTGACATCTGGCTGTTGAGAATAGATGTCGATCGATCCTAAAACGATCATTTTTATTATATATTATTTGAAGGAATATCTGACGAATAAACAAGAAAAGAATTTGTGCGTGTGACTCGGGAAAAAAGAAAAACTAATTTCGATTCACATTGAATGCTGAAGGCTATAACACAGTTTATCCATTAGTTATCGATTAATACGTTACAGTCGTATGAAGGTTGAAGAAATCCAGACACAGATAGACAGACAGACAAGGATAAACCAATGAAACAAACAAATCTTTGCAACCTTCTTGTGTTCTGATGTGCCGTTTGAGAATGATAGATTCTTCTCTTTGCGATGTCCTTCGATTTTATTTATTTCTTAGATAAATATTATTAAGATTCTTTGCTTAATAAAAAAATTCATTTCTAGCATATAGTTCATTAATAATTATGTGTAATAATGAATTCGAAAAGCAAAAAGGTTTTTAAACAGCCCTTCAATTCTACTATCCGTGAATACTAGGAAGAATTTCGTTTTGATGCATCATGAGTCCGAAGAAGATTCTACTATAGTTTATATAGAATATTTGCAAACATCATAGCTACGTTCGCATCGTATTGAGACTAGTTACTAATCAAACTTGATGCCATAGGTGTTTCGTTTGAATTGAATGAGAACAGTTATAAGCTATTATTCTTTACAAAAGTTCAGACACACTTTAAAAAGATTCAAAGAGAAGAAAAAAGATTCACATTTTGTAATCTTACATAGAAATATGGGTCATGCCGTCTACATTCCGTTGTACGTTGATCCATATCATACAGTTCAAATCGTCAACAAGTTTCTATATTAATTTCTTCATTTTGATTCAATAGCGTGTAGCAAAGATTAACTCACTGATATATGTTTTCTATGAGGGATTACAAGAATTTCGATGACTGACAATTTGATACAACAACATGAGTATTTTATGATTGTAAAACTCATTAGATTCGAAATTGCAACGTTTTCTTTTTATGAAAATACCTCATAGGAACTTTTCATAAAATATAAATGAAATTTTGTGACTGATTTTTCCCCCATAGCAATGAGTTACGTTGTATATCATCTAAAATAAACCTAATATTATCTTTCATTTTCAAATGAAGCAAAATCTATGTCTTTATCAATAAAAGATTTCCGTTCATTGTGAATCTATTTAAAAGTCATGGAAGTAATCGTTCACGATATCTTCTGTGAATATCGAAATAAAACTCTCAATTTTGTTCAGATGAGTAATTTCTATTGTCAAATTTGTCTTATTACTTGTACTGGTAAAGAACCTTATGAACAACATATAAATAGTGCCAAACATATGAAAAAAGCTAAATTAAATGAATCTCAAAAATCTTCAGAACAATCTAAATTAATAATCACCAATTCATTATCTCCAAAAACCAATGTCTGCGCATCATTATCAGAAAAAAGTGTTCCGATTTCTGATGAACTATCTTGTTCATCAGAATCATTTACAATAAGTCCAGAAACAATGCGTATATTACTCGAATGGAATCATCCTCATGGTTATCAACCATATTGTGAAATATGTCAATTACTATTACATGGTGAAAATAATGCAGACATACACTTTCAATCGAATAATATTGCTCACAAAAAAAAATTAACTATTTGGAAACAAATTTGTGAAAATGATGCAAAATATTCATGCAAAGTATGTTCAGAAATGTTTTCAAGCGAAGATTTAATGATAGAACATTTTCGATCGGATTCTCATGCAAGTTTAGTTCAACAAAAAGTAAGCGTAGAAAAGTTTAAAAAAGTCTATGAAGCTTACAATAAACTTAAACAACATCGGAAGCAGCAAATACAAAGTGAATTTAAAAATAATGAAATGATGCGATAAGAAAATTATTCAATTTTTCTTTTCTTGATATTCAGATATGAATTCAGTCAATGATGATGCTTTAGACGAACAATTTAAGACATTGAAAATTGTCGATCCTAAAAAATCAGTAACGAAATTATCAGCAGAAAAAATCCATTTCCCGTTGTCAAAATTTGAAGATGCAATGAAGAATGTTACTCATGATGATGATTGTGATTATTATTAAAGATTATTGTTCTTATGGATTGTTAGAAATAATCTATGATATTTCTCCGAAAAGACGCTTTTGTTGTTGTTTAGTAGTTTCATTTCATAATAACATATTAATGATGATATTCTATAGGAAATCCATAACACAAATAAATTAATCATTCATAATTCAAATAATGTATTGCAAGAAATGAACATTTTTCAGTTTTAAAATAAATTTATTCGAAAATGAACTACTCCATGTTGAAAAACATGATTGATATGAATTTGAAAGACGAGAACAAATCATATAAGTTCATCTAATCTCGAATATACTTTATTTGAATACGAAATTGAATTATCCGAATTTTATCATGTGTGAAATATTGAAGTAAAGAAATCTTACAGATAGTCAAATCTCTACAAAAAAAAATGAGTACAACATGATTTGAATATACAAAATAAATTTTTTGTTATGTGAGAAGTTATCGAATCATTGGAATGTTTTGATTTTATCGGAACTAAATTTTCATTAAGATTTTTTTCTATGAAACAAATTAATCTAAAATTTAGAAAAAGACAGTTCGTACTTTTAACAATCAATTGTTTGCTAAGATGTAAAGTTATTCTGGAAATGTCAACTCATTCTTTGAAGACGTGTCAAACAACACACAAATAATAGCATCCACTAAAATAATTCTTAGGCTTATTTTTGTAATTTCTTAATCGAATATTTCTAGAATAGTCAACAATAAATATTTTCGATCGTAATAAAATGATGTTTTGACGTAAATAAAACTTGTTTTTGTATGAGTGCTATATGATTAATGGGCGACAACATTTACATCGATTATAAACATGATGAAAGTGCAAGCAAAACTACGACAACTATCATATTGATGGATTATATTTATGCACTATAAGTAATCTTATTTGAGACACATGTGCAAAGATTTTTAATATGAATAAAGTTTTGTTTATTTTTCTTGTATCATCTCGATTCTTCATTATGACTAGATATGTATGATAAGAACTATGCAATATCAATTACACAATTCTATTCGAGATGATCAATGAAATCCGTTTTTAATAAATTTTATGTTTAACTAAATTCTTTAATATTAAAGATAAACAACGTAATCATTCTTTTTCTTAGGTTAATTTAAAGTCATACATTTATTTTGATTAAAATATAGACCTCTTTCGTTTTTGTCTCGTTTTAAAAAATTCATATATTGTCAGCATTTGAAAAACGAATTCTTCATCGTAGCCATGTATCGATATTTTTCATCTACGCCATAACACTTAAGTCTTCTTCATCTCGTTCCTTGGTTAATTGAGCATGAATTGAGCCACGTAAACGAAATATATTCCATAGTATAAATATTATTACAACCGGTACAATAAATGCAATAAGAAACATACAAATTGATACACGGATTGGAGAATCATTTAAATTAAATGCTTGATACACATATCCAATACGATTGTTACTAAATTTGAATTTGAAAATAAAAATTATAAGAGTAAATATGCCATAAATAGTAGAAAATACGATAATTGGTATACAATCGATCATGTATATAGGTAGACGTGTAAAAAGAAATATGTCAATAAATAATAAAAACCATAAAACTCCATGATCAAGAATGAATCTCGATTGATATAATCGTGTTGATGAATTATGAATAACTGACCAATACAAAAGAGATACAATAAAACCGGTTCCTAATGATATTACAATTAATATACTATGAATATATTGTAAAGAATGACGTGGAACAATATCATCTCCACGATAGAAATTGACACGATAAGTTATTAAAAATTGAAATACTACTGCAAGAAAAGTTATTAATAATGTTAGATGTGTATAATAAATTGCCCATTCATACATCGGACGAGTACTTTGTATACCATGAATGAGATCAAATATTGTTAAAGCAAATAAAATGGTTCGGTAAAGAAGAAAAATATTTGGATATTTATTTAAAAAACTAAATGATGACGAACAAAAAGCTAATTTCCAATCTATAAAGTTCAATAGAAAACACAAGTTAATAGTAGATAATCATCAACAATCTATACGTACACCTTTCATCAAACCATCTATGTTTTAAATAAATTAAATTACAGCTTTGTATTAAGTCATTGCAATAATTCGAATTTTGACGTTGATCTTGTTCGATATTAAAAGCACTATTTCCATCTGCCATAGAAAATGATTGAGAAGTATCTGCTTTCATCGCAATGATGAATCAAAGAGAAACAAAAAAAAATAGAAAAACGGAAAGCAAACTTACTACTGTAGTTAGTAAATAAGGAAAAAAATGGGAAGCAAGAAGTGTAAGCATGTCTGCTGACTCTTCTTCTTCTTTAGAGCGCAAAATATGCTTTTTGCGTGACTGGTACCGTCGGATGTCTGAAAAGAAGAAGAAAAAGAGCTCGCATCATGCGAAGAGAAAGTTTTCAAGCAGATAATTCGAGATTTCACATTAAATTATCAAAGGTTATTACATCTAAAAGTCAGTATGATGACTGGATTCTTTCTCAGCAAATAAAAAGAAGAAGAAACTTTCTCTCACCGAATCATTTTCATACTATTGGAATAAGGAGTATAGTCTCGTGTTCCTAACTAGTAGACAGCTTCTAATATTATATCGAATGTAAGTTTTTATTCTCTTTCAAACTTTTAGTATTGTATGGTTTTCTTCAAAAAAAAAGCGATAGAGACTCAAGGAAAAACAAGAATTGAGATAATAGTTGTTTTTCCCCGTGCATCATTAATTTTTATTAAAACACGATTTCTAAGGTTCCCTTTGTTTTTGTTTTTTTTTCTTGTGTTTCATACTATGATGTTCATCTTACATAGTACGAAGAATTACATATTATTTGATTGGTTATAACGGTTTATTATAAAGTAAAGTAACGATTCATTGTTTGTACTATTGCATTAGATTCCAGCTAAACCAATGACATAATTATATTCGGATGATGAGTGAATGATGGGAAAGGAGAAGGATCAATTTTTATGAGTTTATGATTAGATCCTATCGTGATAAGTGCCGACAGTCTGAGGAAAAACCGATGAATTTTTTTCTCGTCATTCCATAGTCTGATAACAAAATGGCTTGATTTCAGCACACTAAACAGAAGGCCTAGACGAGAGAATCCACAGAAGAAGAATTACTCTGTAGATCGATGCTCAAAAGAAGGCGGATGTTTCATGTCAACGAATTCCAGAATCAGGAAGAACACCACATCCTCGATAGACCTAATCGAAGTCATTGAGTTCTATATTGTAGAACATCAAAATTCATTTGCTAGTTTTTGTTTCTCTGAATTTCGAATAATTATCTTGAACAAAAAGATTATATATCATAGAATGATAGCTGGTATTATTAATTCGGCAATATGAAACTTTAGAAAAAAAAAGAAATGTTCTCTCTCATATACACAATCCATTGGATGAAAGAAGAGTACGTCCGTGAACCGGATGAGAATTATCATCTATCGTTCTTTATGTCTCTTCTGAATTTATGCATGTACATATATAAATATTATTTCTGCTTGATTCACGTTGGAAAAACAACATAAATTTTTAATAGTAAGAATCGATATTTTTATTCATATACCAAAAAACAAAATAAAATAAGTTCTATTTAATCTACAGAAACATATGACCTATACATCTGATTCAACAGTGGATTGTTCTAGATAGCAAAATCTACATAAAAACGTGTCTGCTAAATTATCGTATTGTAATTTATTTATTGAAAACATTTTCCCACGTTTGAAACACTAAAGGAAAAAACAAAAAAAGATAAAACTTCATGATTTGTTTGGATATTTTTAAATACTGTAATATTCTGTCTCTAACTTGTTTTATTTCATCAGAATTAACAATATACCATAATCGAATATCACAATCCTTGAAAACAAAATGCATATAGTATATATATATATATATATAAGAAGAAGCAATATAATTTTGTATAACTATAACTAACATTTGATAATGAAATAATCTATTTATTATCACTTGTTAAAAACATACATCAGTCACCCAATCTCTATGTCCCTATGCGAATTCAAGTGTGATCTAGCAAATCAAAATATCTAATTAATCATGCTTGTACATCATACTAGTTTCGATACCATATTTTCTATGTCCCAGAGTATGACTATTGAATCGTAACCTCCAGTGGCGAGAACTTTTCCAACAGTTGACATGTAAAATGAAGCGATTGATCCTTCGTATAATTTAGGTAATACTGACGGTCCTTCATGTCTACATATATATACATATATAGTTATGCATGCATGATGTCAATGATATATTCAATAGCTGAAAATATACAATAAATGTAAAAAGACAAAAAAACAGGAGGAGTGAGAATATGAAAAGGCCATCTCATTAATTTGAGCACCAACAGAGTTTTTCTTTTACTTCATGAATGGCAAAAGCTAATTCTCTTACCGAAAACGCCCTGTTTTAATATCATAAAATAGAATCGTTTTATCCCATGAACATGTTGCATGTAAATGTTCATACTAATTGAATGTACAGTTGGATACAACAACACTTCTATGATCTCTAGAAATAAATAGAATTTGCCGGCATGACTTTATTCCTAATCATGGTAATAAAAATTTAGGACTCTATAAATAGATATTAATTATTTAAATACTTTTCTCTCTTTCTCAAGGTTATGTATCAAATGGAAACATTTGTAATAAATATACATGCATCCTGTCTTTTGATCCAAGCACGATTTGTTTAGTTCATCAAATCAGACAAGTTAACTTCTTCATGGCAGCTATTTTCCCTCTTTCTTCTTTTTTTGTAAACACATTCAGTTACATCATAGAGGCAAAGATCAATTAGTTCGTTAACAAATTCTCTTTACCAACTATATCATTGATAGATATGTTGTAATAAGATCGATCGATTGATCGATCATTCACTATATCGTACTATTTCCTTGTCTTGCATCATCGAATAACAAGTGAGCTAATCTAGATATCTTTTCTTTCATTTATTTATTTTTCTGTACCTTAATGTCATTGTCAGACGATGAGATACAAGATCAAAAACTTTCTTCATTTTATCTGATGACCTCAATATCATTCGATCATAAGCACAATAGTAAATTGACAATTCATAATAGTCGATTCATGTAGATTACAAATAGAATGTCTTACAAGACCGTTACTTGTATTCCATATTGTTATCATTCTATCAAGGTCAGACCCTGAACATAAACCGTCACTATCATGTGATATTTGACAACTCGTAATAATATATTCATGAATGATACGTTTCCACTTGAATATAAACAAATGTGCATGAGTTCTTAATTATAAATAAGAGATTTTTCTGACATATGCTTTGTTTATCAATTTCGATATCAATACAGTGACTAGTTTTATCTCAACTAGATGAACATAAACTAAAATATGGATTGATTAATTGATTTATTATATAATTTTTACTATTGATTATGCCGAGTATTTTCATGATTGATTCTCACTGCTGATACAGTTGCCATACCATGATCGAGTTCATGTTAATGAATTTCTTTCCCATTGTTAAAATTCCACAAATGTATACTGTATTATCATTCGATCTCGTTAGAAACCAATTTTTATGTTCATTCAATTGACATGTTTTTATTGATTTCATATGACCGTGATATAATTTAATTTCCACCTAGAATCATTCCATATTTACAATTAGATTTAGTTAAAATCAAACGAATAGAAAAGAACAAGAAAGGAAAATCAGACATGCGTTCGGCATTGTCTTCGATCAATAATATACTGACTAGAAACTTCATCATATATGTTGTTCCCATCGTGATTATCAATTAAGTAATAAACATACATGAGAAAATTCTTACGTTTTTTTTTTCTTTTCTCTTATCAAGCCTTAGGAGTAAATGGCACACTCACGCATACACACATGTGGATAATTGTAACAACAATAACAACAAGGAAATCATCAGTATCTAATATTACATCATAGAAAGGTAAGCGTAGCATAATAGGCATCATGTCGTGACATGAATGTAGTGTTCTAGGTAGAGGGGCGGGCAGGCATTCTTCATTGCGATTCATCGATCGATCCTCTCCAATGATCCCACCCATTGTGAGTAAGATTAATCATTGAGGAGAGTGCTAGTCATGCGATCAGTATCTTAATGAAAATTTACAATATATAACACCTACTTGTGCTGATTTTTCATGAATCCATTCAGCATTCGATGCAAGTGGTTCTTTTAGATTTCTATTATATGTAGACAATTTAATTGCAAAGCTCTTTTCTTTTTTCTCTCTTTCGTGGCTCAAAAAAAAAAAATTTCTATCATTAATAGATTATGTGTGTATTCTAATCATTGGTTTCTGTTATTTCATCGACTGATTTAATAAACTTTCACATACTTCGTTTCTATAGAGTTCATTGGCAAGAATAAAAATTAAAGTAAAACAGAAGTTGATTTTGATTTTTTTTCCTCAATTGAAATACAACGGAGATAACCGTCACTCGTTAGCGGAAGTTTCTTGATTTCCGTCTTTCGTTAAAAGACTTTTAGTTCATTCAGGTGAATACGATCGCATTTGCAGTTAGTCGAGTTAACAAAGAAAGGAAAAAATGGTTTTGAGAACGTGTGAATTACCTTCATTGTAAATTTCAAAGAAAGAGAAAAGACATTGTTCTCTCTCACGCATTTTCTTCTCTCTCTCTCTCTCTCTCTGTCTCTTGACGCATAATCGAGAACTAGAGAAACGCGCGCGTCCATTTTCTTGCTCATCATCTCTCATAATTTCGACTGAACGAGTCCACAACGCCCTTCTTCATCATCTTCTTCTTTTTTTGTTGTTTGAGCTCTCCGTCGGCTAGATAGTTACAGAAACACGCTATCATCAAAATGTCCTTCGAACTGACTCTAACACAAATGTTATAGAACTATCAACATACAGGATACACATCACATATATATATATATATTTCTTTCTATCGTCGAGTGGCTACAACCGGAAACGACATAGGCACTACTTAACAATGTTGGTGTGAAGGTTGCAAAACTGCCAGCATAGATATATTTAATTTCTTTAACGTAAGTTATTCTATTTTATTTTATTTTTCCTTGGCAACGAATGTTAGACTAACATATATTTCGTTTTCATTGATATTTATCAATGATTGTCTGATATGTGTTTATGTGCATCACCGTGACTGACAGACAGGCAACGAGAGAATAAAAAGAAAAAGAAAAACGATAGAAGTCAATCGATGATGAACAATTGAATTGATTGAGCATAATAATTGCTCTTGATGATATGAATTGAATTTGACTCTTCTTTTTTTATTTCACGCACACACACACACATATATATATATATATATATGAAGGGAAAGACAAGAGCGAGCTGTTACTTATTATGCAAGTATGTATGAATACAACACCATTCGGTTGAAGATCGATTAGATATTACACATATTAAAGTTTTGTTTTTGTGAAAGGAAATCTGTTGCATTCATTAGAAATTATATTGAACCTCTTTTATTTAAACATTCGATTTGAATTGTCAAACAGAAATGAGAGAAGAAGAGGGAAAAAAAGGAAAGCCCATTTATTTGAGTGATGATTGATCATGTCTTTGGCTTGACTTATTTATGTGTATACATGTATTGCATCACGAATGCTGTTAGTAAATTCGAGAGTATATATATACATACACATAAAATGAACACGTGTATAATGCTCAGACATCATATGAAACAAGATCCTTATTCTATTTCTAATGTCTTTGTTGCAAAACCACATGCTATTCATCATCGTTTATATTGATCGAACGACGTAGATGACATCGTTCTTTTTGTCATCATTAATTTAACTAGAATAATACCAGCATAATTGATTCTTTTTTTTCTCTGTTACTGTGACTTGTCTTATTAAAAAATCTTTGTCTATAAAACTATGAGTTAGTGTGTCTGTTCGCTTTATGTAATAAAACATTTGATTGCTAATAGTGACAGAAAAATTGAGTCATTTCTGTGTTTTTTTGTACTTATCGTCGGTGTGTTGTCTGCTCTTTTCAGTTCATGAGAGAATACGAGTAAAGATGAGACAGACTGAACAGTTGTTCTATCTTTTACTATTGTTGACATATGGCAAAAGTAACAGAATCAAATTTCGTGTAAACATTCATTTATATATACACATCAATGGATTGTCTAATCATTATTAGAAGACGACGAAGAAAAGAAGAAAAAAGTAACAATTCAATACGTATTAGAATGAATAATTGTTTTGCTTGTCTTTTGTGTTTTCTTTTTTTTTTCTTTCAATATTACAATAGTCTGCTAAAATGACTTATCGGTATGAACATAATCAAATCAGTAGGTGAATAAAAATCTATGCATGTGTATACGCTCACTTGACCAAGGCAGACTAATTCGATATCAGGGTTAACATCATCGTCTTGCATTGTACGTTAGTAGCCAAATAACAAATGAGATTTTGATTGAGAAGAAAGCGATCAAACGACGACAAAATCGAAATTTGAACAGGGGCGTGCGTGTATTTGTGTAGCAAAAGGGGAAAGAGACAGCGACAGAGAGAGAGAGAGAGGGAGAGAGAGAAAAGGAATGAAAGAAAGAGCAATTTAAATGACGTCTACTACACTAAAAAGTTAATCACGCCCGAGACAATACGAACTCCCCAGTGTATTGTATATGTATTATTTCAGACGAAATGTGGCAGATTCTCATCGATAATAATGTCGAACATCAATATCAATTCATTATTCCTAAAATTTACTGATTTTGTCATAATCTATTCGATCATATTACTATCATTATCATTTACAAGTGCGTAGCAATTCGATTCTAAAGGGAAATATAATCATACTTTATTCTTCAACCTATAGTTGATGGTTCGATAATGCATGTAACATGTGGAGCTGATATTGAACTTTCATGTCCAATAAGTTCAAAACGGAAATCTGACGAAGTGGTATGTATTCATTTTTAAATACGAAAAGAAAACAACAGAACCAAACAATATTCGATACTATTTCTATGTTTATAGATTTCCTGGTTTCGTCCGAATTCATCACGGTCACATGTAACATTCATTGCCATCGGTGAACTTCTATTTCCAGAATATGCAGAAAATGCTCGTTTTAATCTTATATCATCATCATCCATATCACGTCTATTAATAAACAATGTCTTAATTGAAGATCAAGGAATTTATACCTGTAAATCAAGTACAAGAGGTCAACATAGTATTAAATTATTCGTTGAACGTATGTATCCGTTTTTGTTTTGTCTTTTCATATTGTTTTTGTTTTTCCTGATTCTAAAGTTTGACATAAACATGTTGTATTTCATATTAGCTCATCCGTATTTAACTCCATCATCACCTTTACTTCTCTATCCGGTTAATCAAACATTTTCAATAACATGTTCATTATTATGTAATGCAGAAATTGATCCGAATAATTTAAATTGGTTTATTAATGGAGAATTATTAAATTCTGACGTACATGATTATGATATTGAAACAATATCATCGAATACACAACGTCTTAATGTTTATTTAAATAGCAAGCATCAACATTTTATTCAAGCTAATTATACATGTAAATACGACGAAAAAGAAGCTACTATTTTAGTTCGACGACGTACAAGTAAGTAGAAGAGAAAGAAAAAAAGAAACGAAATCAGTTATCTAAGTATGTAATACATTTGAATAAATTTATTCATAGAAGAAGAATTGCATCGATTACCACGACAACATGGCTCATCAACAGCATATTTATTTCAAACTGTATTCGATACAGGTCAAAAGCAATATTCGTCATTATACGTGACAATATTTTTTTTGTTATTCTTGTCGTTTCATTAATCGTGCAATATACACACATCGACTTTTAGTGGTTTTTATTTTTTAGAATTTGGTTCATTCGAAAATAAATATAAGATGCGAATGTTAAAAATGCGACATACTTATCAAAACGGATTGATACCCTATTGCTTAGATTATAAAAGAATCATTGCTTGAATAATTTTCAAAATTAAGAAATCTATTCAAGTGAAATTAAATAAACGATATATGCTAGTTTCTTTTTACTTTTTCTAGTGTGCCTGTGGACGAATCCTTGGATTCGATTTGTTATGTATTTATAAAGAATGATGTAAAGATGAACTGAAGTAAAAAGAAAACGAATTGAAACTTCTCATATAATTAATCAATCATAAAATAAAGTATAGAATGATAAATTTACAATACGTTATGCACTATGATCGTGACTTACATCTATAAATAAATATTTAATTTGCTGAGAACGCATGAAACAATCAATCGTACTGTAATTTTCTTTTCCAGTACCATACACCAAATGAGACTGTTTCTTTTTTCTATCACCTAATATATTTTATATTATCAATACTTTTCTTTTCTCCATGACTAAGTTCATTCAATTTTTGAGTGAATCAAGTGACGATGATAGAATATTAACAGTTGTTTGTAAAGCCCGATAAGTAAATTCAATTTTTTCTAGATCACTATCTGGTATTGTTGTCGTTGTTGATGAAGATGGTGATGTTGCACGAGTACTTAGTACAATTTGTAGTTTATGTATAGCTTCTTGAAGTAAAATTTTCTTTTCATTATCAGCCAACGAACCAGTGTCGTAAGAAACATCAACAGTATTTGTTTGATTATGATTAACGGGCGTATTTATTTTCCAAATAAGCATTTGAACTGATTCGTATTCAGAATGATTCGTATGAATTTTTTCATTCGCATTAATCAATGAAAATTCAATTTCATGTGGAATATCTTCTATCATCATTTGATGTTTATTTTCTTGTTCATTCGTCTTATTTAAATCTGTCATTGCATCAAATATATTCACGGCACTTGTTTTATCATGGTGAATAAATTTTTCTTGATGATAAACCGCATCGTCTTGTTGCATTCGTTTTATTTTTAAACAATTTTTACATAATAAACATGAAGATCGTGTTAGAATATGTGGGCGACCACGACGTGCTAATGGCAATAATAAACGAGAGGATTTATCGGAGCGAATGAGACGACAACAGTTAAATTCAGTATTTGATTGAATCTCTTTTCAAGAATAAGAATAAAACGAAAAGAAAACAAATTTCTTTTTAAAATGAAGAAAACAAAGGAAGCAACTTTCTAAAGTCTATGTAAAAAGATTTTTTCTATGTAACTTGAATGAAAATTTTTTTTATTACTTGAAAAAAGAAACAATTATCATCGAGTCGGCAACGATAAAAGCCTCAGCAATATCAGATACGATCTTGTGGACTGCTTTTATTTATTCATTTCGATTCTTATCAGTCACACACATAGAAGGTTTCCTTTTTCAAAGTATTCAACATTATAGCAACTAACTATTCTAACTTCTTTTCACCCAGAAAAGAAAACTGTTTAAGTCTATTAGTATAACGATGTTTTTTCAATTTTCAATCTAGGAAATTAGCATAAATTTTTAGGTGAGACTCGACAACGAATAGTCTTTTCTTGAATTACTTTGTTTGGGTAGCATTGTCGACAAGTCACTATCACATGAATTTCTTCTTTTTCGAGATAATTCTTGACGAATCACTAATGTATTCAATGCTTGATGAATATCAGGCAATGTTAAAGTTCTCCATATAAAATGTTTTGATTCATCTTGACAATCGTCATTTGATTTTGTTGCATTGGATGCATTCAACTGATCATTATTATTAGCTTCTAGTTAATAAAATGAACGAGAACATGATAATAATCATAATCATAGTAGTAATAATAAAAAATTAAATGTATGTTACTTGTTTTTTCTTACCATGCAGTGTTGTAAAACATGATGGTTTTTCGTCATATTCTATCGTTGTTGTTTTCATGAATAAAATATGGTCGTCGTCTTTTCACAATGCTTGAAATGAAAAGAAATGATTCAGGACTTAAGTTTTCGCTTTTTTATTCATTAGTTTTTTAATGGGTAAGTGCAGAAAAGAAAGAGAAAAATTGTTTTTTTCTTTTTTCCCTATTGTCACACGAGTCTCTTGGTGGTATGCTGAAGCACCCATTGTTTCGTTCTTTCGCAAAAATTTTATTTGCGTGTTCGTCTTGATTTATCGTTTCAAAACATGAATACACAAAGACAAAAACGAGAAAGAATATTTTGCTAAGATTTTCCTTGAACTTTTCAAGAGTTCTCACTGTCTTTTTCCTCTATGATTTTAACAAAATAAATCTTCATTACTTCGAACTCAATCATTATCCTAATTGATAGGTAGTTATTTAGAAATATATTACTAGAATATTACTTATCGATATAGACAAAGATAAAGTAAGTCTATAGTTATGATAAGCATCAATACTGATCTTGAGTAATCTAATATATAGAGACAAATGAAAATTGCATGTATTCGATGTAAAAGTAAGATTGATGAGTTTCATCTTCTCCAACAATAAAACAGTTGACTATTTGAAAAATAATTGGATCTAATCAACATTACGATTAGTTATCCTTTGTACTGATTGATTAACAAGTGTTAGAAAATGCATCAATAACAGTTCCAATCATTAAGAGAAATATTATGTATTCTTAGATAACGCATAATCATCTATGTGTTCAAAAACATAAAATAAAAAATATTTTAGGTGACACCAGACATATACTTAGCAAAGTTAACGGCTTTTTTCTTTCATGTAATACATTCAAATGCTTTCGAGTCATTGAACTATAACACATTATGTTTTTCTTACATCAACTCTGATTGCATGTACGCAGACACAAAATGTGAAATCCAACTGAAATATATTCTTTCAGTCGCTTTTATTTTGTTATTGTGCATAAATTACTGTAAAAATACAATGAAACAATTGAAAATAAATGAACTAGCCAGGTCAAAGAAAACGGCGTCGTGAACGACGGTAAACAATGAAAAACGGCGCTATTACAGGCCGTAATCCGTCAACCCGTTTTATGATCCACCGTTTAGTGCAGTTAACGATCATTGTTTGTACTAGAAACAGCCATCGGTTTTCGCCGTAAAATGGGAGAGACGAAAGTAATGCGAGAAGCAATATTGTATAATATTGAACGATATTGTATGGAGACAGTTTTTCGGGATACCGTTTTACGGTTAACGTATGGCGAAAAATGATGGCCGTTTCTTGTAAAAACAATGATCGTTTACTGCACTAAACGGTGGGTCATAAAACGGACTGACGGATTATGGCCCGTAATAGCGCCGTTACGAACATCCGGATTGATCGACTTAGGTATATCGACTAGTCGTTTAAATGCATATTAGGAGATTCTTTGTATTTAGTACTTGCTAATAAATACGATGTGCTTAATTTATTCAAAGAAAAGAATGCCGAATGGCATTGAGAAATCTTAGACAAAAAAATCTTTACTTCCGTCGATTAAGTTTATCATAGATTGATATACTTTTTCATAGAAAAAAACTTAATCTATCAAAAATTTCAAACAGAAATAATGATTATCAGAGATGTTGAAATCTCAAAAAGTTTTCTTCACTTGAAAACGCTGTTGTGATTTTCACTTAGACTTCATTGAAAACTACTGCTAATTATGACGGAGAAACGTATCATGCATATATATATATGTTTATATCTTTCTATATACTGTCGATAAGTGGCATCTATCGAAAATCTTTTATTGAGAATCTTCACGAATATTCTTGCTTAGATGAAATTTGAGCATAATTGAATTGAAAAATTTTGTCAAAGTTGACCACACAGTCACAATTTAATCTGTATGGTCTATTTTCTTGAAATTAGAATATGTCAATGGTAGAAAACAAGCAATTCTCAATCCATAGTATATCACCTTGTTGTCCAGTATTATTGATGTTACTCTACGTTGCGTTACCCTCTATCGTTCGTCTCTGTTTGTGTTTATATCTCATGCTTATGTATATCTGTTTCCTGTTGTATTTTTTATATCTATCTATACTCTCTCTCTCTCTCATTCTCTCTCGCACACATATACAACATGAGACTAACTAAATGATTTCTATGAAGATCATCAAACAAGTATTTGATGAATAAGTTTTTTTTCTATCAATTTTAGCATGAACAATTGATTTTTTTCCATATGAAAAGTACTTCTCGAACATCCTCAATAACGGATCAAACATTGAAGCATAATTCAAAACAAGATCTATCAACAGATTTAACTGACGTTTCAATTATCTCTGTCGGTTTAACACGTTATCCACATCATAATCATAGAATGCTAACAGACGACGAAGAAGATATTGAAGTCTGCTAATAAAACTAATGTCCATCCATGAAAAAAACAACAGAATTTGTTTTTCTTTTAGGATGAAACAAGTGATGAAGAAGAAGATACTGATGATGACGATGAAATTCCATCGCCATTTATTTCTCATTCACATTTATCATTAAGTACCAGTAATAATGACGATATCGATATTGGTCCCATTGATCCTGATACACAAGCAAAATTAGCAGCCATACTTGAAGCAACCGGTATAACGAATTCTCCGATACCAGAAGATTTTTGGCGTGATCAACAAGTTGTACGTTTATTAACAAGTAGTGTAACAAATAATTTCAATGGTCTACATGAAATTGCTAATGCTTTATCATCAACAACAACGACGCTACCATCATCGTCAACAACAACAACAGCAACAACAACATCATTAAATGATAAAAAATCAAAATTATTAAATAAAGATTCCGGTGTACTTCTTCGTGCATGTGTAAATAATGATCTACAAACAGTTGAAAAAATATTACAAACAAAAAACATAAAAGAATACTTAAATGATATTAATGAAGATGGTGATAGTATATTATCTTTAGCTTGCTCAAATGGCTATACGGATTTAGTTGAACTTATTTTACGTACAATACCGGATATTGCCGTTGATGATCGAGGAAATAAACAAGATTGTACACCATTAATGGAAGGTTTGATTGACAAAAAAGCAAACAAAAATATGTCAGTATTTAATTATTTTATTTGTTTTTAAATTAAGCTTGTAATGCTGGCCATCTTGAAATCGTTGAACTACTAATAAAAAATAAAGCCAGTGTAAATATACAATCAACATCTGGAAATACAGCATTACACTATGCAGCTGGAGGAGTAAGAAAGAATCTGAAATGAGAGCTTGAAAAAAATATTTTGGTTTGTTTTTGTCATCTCATCAAGGGTTATGTCGATATAGTTCGACTTCTACTTGAACATGGCGCAAAAGTTGAAGAAACTAATGAAAATGGTCATACACCATTGGTAAATGTTCTGATAATCTAGGGCTATTATGTAAAAATAACATATATATGATCACTTTAGATGGAAGCTGCAGGCGGTGGACATGTAGAAGTTACTCAAATTTTACTTGATCATGGTGCTGGAACAAATAATCAATCAAAAGATAGTAAGATCATGTTGTGTATTCTTCGTTAAAGAATTGTATTATTTTATTTCTTTTTTTGTTTTAGAAAATGGAAATAAAACAGATGAATTACATACAGGTATACTATAGCATAGAATCAATGAATGAAGACAAATCAATTTTCTTTTTCTTAAAGCTTTAATGGAAGCATGTATGGATGGTCATGTCCAAGTTGCGAAATTATTACTTGATCATGGTGCTGATGTTAACATGCCACCTGATAGTTATGAAAGTCCATTGACATTGAGTGCATGCGGTGGTCATTTTGAACTTGCTTCATTACTCATTGAACGTGGTGCAAATTTAGAAGAAGTTAATGATGAAGGTTATACACCATTGATGGAAGGTTCGTAAACTGCTCAAAATGATAATGTACAGTTCAATTTAATTTATCTTGTCCACTTTTTTTAATCTAGCAAGTAGAGAAGGGCATGATGAAATTGTAAATCTACTCGTTTCAAAAGGTAGTATGGCGTATTTAATTCAAGAAGATTTGTAGATGTTTAATTTTAGGAGCTAAAGTTAATCGAACAACTGAAGAAGCACAAGAAACTGCATGTAAGTATTGCTTTAGGATCACAATGTAGAAGAAACCATTTTGAAATCATGTGATTAATTTTGTTTTTGAATGATCAATAGTCTGAATAAATTAAATAAGACGTATGAACTAGGAATAGAACATATGTTCGAAATCTTTTGATTATATGAATTCGAATCGATTTATCTTCAAACGCATAGGAGTTTCTGAGTTTATCTTCGTGAAATGTGAACTTTAATGCTTCGATGTGTTAAATCAAATTTTAGTTATCTTATTAACTTTTTAAGGGATTTCTATTTTGAACAACATCGAAGTGACTTACCAAAGAATTTTCTCATTATACTCTTAAACTTGCACGCCTCTCACAATCAGTACGACTACAAATGATTGAAGAAGGCTAAGCTGCCGAAATTATAGACATGTGATTGAATAGTTGTGTTTTCTATTTAAATGAAAATTCACTATATTCAAAGCAGTACATGTTCTTTTCTTCTTCATTCACTATCTTGCCAATGCAAACATGTGTTTGTGAAGAACTATTTAGTATATTCTTTAGATATTAAAAGAACATTAAAGTTTCGTTTTAGAAAAGTCTTTTGGAAAGAAAATATATTGAATTCTATGCTTAAGATTCCATACTACTGTTATCTATAACAGACACAACCTAAATCAGATCAATAGTTTAAAATAGATTGACTTGAAATGAGCTGTTCGCTTTAATTTGGATTGCAAAAAATGATTCTTGATATATCTGAACAGGCGTAAACAGGCTTTTATATGAAAATTCTTGATGTAATTGTTTGAAGTTTTTGAATTTTTTTATTTTAGTAACATTAGCCTGTGCTGGTGGATTTCTAGAAGTAGTGAAAATTCTCCTATCAAATGGAGCTGATATTAATTTGGGTCAATCCACTCCTCTAATGGAAGCATCTCAAGAAGGCCATATTGAACTTGTTCAATATTTAATCGAACATGGTTTTTATTCAACTTTCCAATTTTTTTTCTTTCTAATGTAAAGTTAACATGTATTTTTATTTGCTTCCTAGGTGCCAATGTTAATCAGACAACTCGAGCTGGTGATACAGGTACGGTGAACTTTGTTTTTTTTTTATTTGATAGTACAACTAAATTGCATACCATTCAACTAATTAGCATTGGGTTATGCTTGTGAAAGTGGACATACGGAAGTTGCTGAAATATTACTTAATGCCGGTGCACATATCGATGAAGCTGAAAACGAAGGACGAACACCATTAATGAAAGCATCACGAGTTGGACACACATGCACAGTACGATATTTAATATCAAAAGGTAAAACTAAGTCAATGAATAAATAAATCGAACTTGTAAAATCATTAATCTTTCGTTACACAGGAGCAGATGTTAATCGTTCAACAATAACGAATGATGCAACTGCACTATCCTTAGCATCTGCTGGTGGTCATTTCGAATTAGCAACTATTTTATTACTCAACGGTGCTGATCCAAATCATCTGCTCAAAGTAGGATTTAATAATAAAAAGAAATTTTTCATCTAAATTAGATATTTTTAGGATCGATCGAACTGTTTAATTGAAGCAGCTAAAGGTGGTCATACGGCTATTGTTCAATTGTTACTTGAATATCCGAAGAGTATATTAAATTGTTCAATGAATTCTGTTGAAACGAATGATGATAATGATAATGATGACGATGATGATGAGAATTTGACGGTTACGATGCCTAGTTCATTTCCATTACCGTCACCACCATTAAATGATTCTAATTTAAAAATTGATGATAATGATAAATCAAACGATATTAATAATTCATCATTCACATTACTTGAACGATTAGAAAAAATCGTTCCAAGAAATATTCTTGAAGTACTTAAAACTGTAGAAGTTGAATCTAATGAATTACATGGAAATATTGATACAACAGGTTAGTTGTGTTATTCTTTTCTTCGAATCTATTTAATCTTAAGAAATTTTTCAATTTCAGATATATCGACGTATCCATGGCCAAGTACGGATCGATTACCATCCCCAACTAACGATGATATAACATCAAATAGTACAGATCAAGCTAAAAAACTTTATTTACTAGGTAAAGAAATTTTTTCTAACCGCTTTAATGAGTAAAAGTCCTTATAGGTTTTATCAAGAAATTTGCAATAAATATTTAATTAAAAAAATTAATTTTTCTATAATAAGGTCTCGTGGCCATCAGTTTCCTGCTAAATTACTATCAAAAGGTTATGTTTCGTTTGAGATATTGAATGTTATCAATACAAGAGTCTCTTGTGTTTCCTCTTGACACGCGATTGTTTTTCGATATTCAATAAGTCAAGAATCATACATTTCTTAAAACTTGAATATTCAGAACAATTTTAATGTTTACGACATCTGCTTTGTACGAGAATGTTCTCAAGTTGGTATTGTTCGTGTATATGATTCGAGAGATAAACTGAAATTTTAACAAGAGATCATCATCATTAATTTTTGTCTAGTAAGAATCTACTCTTTCAGGAAAATATTAGTTTAGTAATAAATAAAATCTTTCTTAGAAATGTTATCCAAATAAATAAATAACTAAATTATTTTTTAGAACAACTTCAGCATGTCGAAAAAGAACTACATGATAAAGCTCAACAACATCTAAAACTTAATCAAGAATATCGTCAACAAGTCAATGAATACATCAATTTAAATTCGTCTTCAACTACGAATTCATCAGCGATTACTAAAAAGAAACGTACAACATCATCGTCATCAACATCAAGTTCATCATCGTCATCAAAACATGATGACGCAACAAATTCTTCACCTATATTACCAAATCCAAGTCAAACAATAAATTTCTTTTCTACATCATCTATTGAATCCGATCTATGTTCATCAGCTCAATCATCACATCATCATCATCATCATTCAAAAATAAAAAAATCTTTCAATCGACAGATCTCAAAATATGATCGTCGATTAGAACACTACATTAATGATAATCAAACGCATTTAGATGAAATGAATATACAATTGAAAAATCTCAAATTAATATCGTCCTCATCATCGACAGAATCAACTCCAACGAAAATTCCAATGCGTATTAATACAGATCCACAAAAAGCACTAGAACATTTACGTCAATTAGCAAGTTATCCATCAGCACTTGAAAGTATACAAACATTAGCAAATAATCCGAATTTAATAAAAGAAATCCAAAAATTTGCTAATCAAAAACCGTTCATTGAACAATTAAAAGTATTACAACAGACACCAACAACAATAGATAAAAGTAAGTAGCAGAATGATTGAAATCAAATAGACTGTCTGAAGTGTGAAAAAACATTTATTATTACAAGTTTGGCACTTGCATTTTTCAAGCGTATAATACTATTAGATCTCACTTGAATCTAATCAAGTTTAAAAGGCAACATTACTTTTACAATCATTGATGATTTTGCTAGTAGAACAAATCGCACTACTATTAACTGCTGCATACAATGACGAAGCTTTAGTGTATAAAGTTTTTAGTCACTAGTGTCATGATGTAACAGTAATTATTTGGAAGTCTAAGATGTGTATATCTAATTCTTTTTATACATGAAATAGAAATTATTTCTACCAGAAGGAAATATTAGAGAAGACTAAAGATCGAAAAATGAACTGATTTCGTTTTAAATATTGTTCGTACAAAATCGACAGCCGATTTCTTCTGTGATGCCAGTTTCGTTGTTGAAGAGTCTAGTCGAATTTCGAATATCATAAAAAATGAACAATTTCAATAGCAGTGATCCAATGTATTTACTTTGACTCTACAAGCTGATCGAATAACGAGCGTGCATTTCTATACCAAAGACTTTTTTACTATCGGTTATGCACTAAATGAAACAGTGAAAATTTCAGCAACGAATTCTTCTCTATTTTCTATTCGTTAACATCGATCTTGAATAGACGATGGAGCTCTTTCGAAAGATTTCTTCATCGACACAATCAATCACGTAACATGATTGCTTATTGACTGGAAATATCCCAGACAATGTTTGTAGATTAGTAACCATACGTTCACAACTCTTTCTGAAATAGAAATATATGAATAACCTTTCATTTTAATACTTTGACAAATGAAACTTGAATTTAAAAAGTAATAATCTTGCTCTTCTTGTTTAAGCTACAACATCTGCTGATCAAGATTCAACAGTGACATCATCGAATCCATGTGAAAATTTAACGATTGATACGAACGATCTTCAATTACCAGGAGCGTCATCAAACAATCATCGTCATTCAATATGTTGTGCTGAACATTCATCACAATTAATAAATTCTTCATCAACACTTTTATCGCATTTACGTTTTCAAAATCGAATCGATGTTGATTGTGAAACAGAATCGAATCATGACACCGCATTGACATTAGCATGTGCTGGTGGTCATGAAGAACTTGTTCTATTATTATTACAACGTAATGCAAATATTGAACATCGAGATAAGAAAGGTTTTACACCATTGATTCTTGCAGGTGAATGAAAAGTTATTTTGAATTATGTTTTCGATCTTGTAGTTTTTTTCTCATTGAAACAAAATTTCTTTGTTTTCTTAGCTACGGCTGGTCATGCAAGTATTGTGTCAAGATTAATTGAACATGGAGCTAATATTGAAGCTCAATCAGAACGAACAAAGGATACTGCATTATCGTTAGCATGTAGTGGAGGACGACAAGATGTTGTAGAAGTTTTATTAAAAAATGGAGCTAATCGTGAACATAGAAATGTTTCAGATTATACTGGTTTGTTGTTTGAAATTCATGATGAATTGAAAAATGTTTCGTTTTTGAAACGTTAATTTTCTTTTGTTTTTTTTGTAGCTCTAAGTCTTGCTGCTTCTGGAGGCTATGTCACTATTATTAAATTATTATTGAGTTATGGTGCAGAGATTAATTCAAGGTTTGTTATAGTTTAATTTTTTGTTCTTCCTAAACTTGTTTGTCTCTGTTTAGGACTGGCAGTAAATTAGGCATTACTGTAAGTATTGATGAAACTTGTCTTCGTCGACAAATAAAAGAATTCGACGATTTTTGTTCTAGCCACTAATGCTTGCTTCAATGAATGGACATGTTGCAGCTGTTAAACTTTTATTAGATATGGGTGCTGATATCAATGCTCAAATTGAAACAAACCGCAATACTGCATTAACATTAGCTTGCTTTCAAGGACGAGCTGAGGTTGTCTCATTGTTAGTTGATCGGAAAGCAAATATTGAACATCGAGCTAAAACAGGACTAACACCTCTCATGGAATCTGGTAAAACTATTTAGAGTTTATCAATAAAAGAAAATAACATTGATGGTTTCATTATTTATAGCATCGGGTGGTTATGTTGATGTTGGCAGAGTTTTACTAGAACGTGGAGCTGATGTTAATGCATTACCGGTACCAACTTCGAAAGATACTGGTATGATATTAATCACTTTATTTAAACTGTATTTTCAGAGATAAATAAAATTGAGCTATCCGATCTTCTTGTCAGCTAGATTATCAACTTGAGGAAAAGTCAGTCTTTTCTCTAACGCTTTTGTGTTGAGAGAATGTAACTGACTACACAGTTGTCTGTTAATCAAAGACGTTCCATAACATTATATTGTGATCTTATTTTAATTTCAATTGTATTCTTCAACAATCTGGATGATTTTTATTTAGTTACATCAGTAGTGTTTCACATAATCAGAAAAAATAACCTACATATAGACATGTAATGAAGAACCAAAAGAAAATGAAAGATACTACTAATAAAATAATAGACATGAGAATATTCCCATCCAATAATCAAGTTTTTCAACAACATAAATATACTATGCAATGTATGCTAAATGTCAATCAGTTCTTTTATCAGCTGATGTAATTCCTGTAATCTCAATAAATTATCCGTTCATAATCAATAACGACAGTTAGCTATGAGCCAAATTATTAACTGCTAGTGTCATTTCATACTCTAGGAAATGAATAATATCATAACATGAAATAGAGATCAATAACATTGGCTTGCTTGTCTCAGACTTCACTAGATAGATGAATCTTTTCATATCGATAGCTGAAGCTATTCGATTTCTAGCCTAATGTAGGTGGAAAATGTTGATGTCTAGATAGTTTCTAATCATGTCGAACGTATTAAGACGATCATGTTGAGTTAAGTACAATAAGCGGTATTCCATACTTTCGGAACGATTGTATTACTTCCATTAGAAAATTTAACTAATTAAATTGACACGCGCGTCAAAATTGTTAGATCAAACAGATTCTGTAAGTGACTTTTATTTGAATCGCTTCCATATGGCGGCACGAAACCATAGCAGTATTTAGGGAAAAATAAAATGAAATTCGTGGATTCAAACTTCATCTATTCATTCATTCTAAATATGTCGGACTACCATAAAGTAGATCATTGATAAGATGCATTCATTCAATTGTAGATATGCTATTATATGGATAGTATTTATATTTATTATTTTATCTTTAGCTTTAACTATTGCTGCTGATAAAGGTCATCACAAATTTGTTGAATTATTACTTCTCTACGGTGCAACCATTGATGTTCGCAATAAGAAAGGTGCTACACCTTTATGGCTCGCATGTAATGGTGGTCATTTAGAGGTTGTTCAATTACTCATAGCACGTTTAGCAAATCCAGATTCGAGTGATTCAAGAAAAGTTTCTTGTTTAATGGCTGCATTTCGTAAAGGACATATTAAAGTAGTCAAATATTTAGTAAGACAAGTACGACAATTTCCTTCAGATACGGACTGTCGTCGGTTGATAAATACAATCACTGATAAAGTAAATAGTTTAAAACTAAAGAAAAAGAAAACGAGGTCTTTCTATATCATTTTTTCTCTTAAAAAAAGGATTTATTAAAAAAATGTCAAACATGCATGGATCAAATAATATCAGCTAAAGAAAGACAAGCAGCTGAAGCTAATAAAGCAGCAAATAATTTACTGAAAGAAATCGAATCCGAAAAATCACGTGAACAAACAAAGAAAGAAGCTGCTGCAAAAAAACGTGAAAAACGTAAAGCAAAAAAGAAAGGAAAACAACAGACAACGACAGCAGCAACTGCAACTAGTGAACCGACTTCTAAAACTGATGAACCAGAACCTGACATTGAAGAACATGCAGAAACATCTTCATCGAATGTTGTTGTTGCTTCTGTTGGTGTTGATAATGATGATGATCTTCGTCTTAAAATGGTGAAAATAGAGAGTGAACAAAAGCCATCATCACCTGAACGTACAACAAAACAATCAATAAACAATAAGAAGAAAACAAATACAATGACAAGAAAAATCGAACGACATCAAGAAAGTCTCGTATCGAAAATTAAACAAGAGTCGTCGATTGTCGATGACGGTTGGCAAGAAGTTATTGGCAAACAAAAAAAAGTCACTATTTCATATGAGCAATATACAAGAATTAGTGCACGATGTGGGTCCAATTTAAATGCTTTGAAAGAAATGACCGGAGCATCGATTGATGTTGAAAATAAACGAACGATGGGAGATAAAATTATTTTAATCAAGTAAATTTCATTTGAAATCATTATTAGTGTTCTTAAAGTTGTCGGTTCGAAAATTTCTAGAGGTAATGGTGATTCAATAAAACATGCACATCAATTGATAACAGCTTTGATGAAAAATTCTGAAACAGAACTCACAAGCCTTATGCCATCAAAAAATAAATCACGATCAACAACAGTTACATCGAATCATGATAACGAAAGTGAAGCAATACGAACACAACGAGCTAATACGGGACCAAGATTACAAATTAATGGTAAATAGTATTTTCTTTTCTTTTTCTCTTCCTTCACTTAAAACATAGAGACCAAATGAAAAGTTTATGAGCGGCATATAAGATGATTTTCATTGGTGAATTTGTAAATATTCTAGTGTTACGCATTCTTAGCCAGTCAATAGTCAGAAGACATTGAGATATAAAAATTAAATCATTTTCAATAATTTCTATCCTCAGAAAAAAAAATATTACTAGAAACATGCAAACTTATAGAATGAACTTGTTTCATATTCAAATCCAATTTGAAGTCGATGATGAGCATAGTATGGCGAGAGAAGTACAATTTAGCATTATTAAGATGTTAATATTTTAACATTGCAGTTCCTGAGAAGCATATATTCCTAGATCAATCGATTTCCTACTGTAGACAATCATTTTTCAACTAGTAAATAATAAAGTTTTCTATTGATATTGAATTTTTCTGTGGTAGAATCAACATTTTTCGAAACACCATCTACATCTCGTTCAAATCCTCGTTCATCAAATCCAACCACTAAGAAAACATCGTCAAGTATCTCAGCTCGTTCAACATCATCATCAGCTCCAAATAAAACTCTTAAACCAATAACCACAACCAATACAACGGCATGGATTAATTCGAGTCGATCTAATCGTGCTATATCATCTTCTTCAACAAATAATTCAACAACAGTGAATTTACCAAACTGGACTCATCCGAAAAATTCTTCATCACATATTAAAACATCTCATACAAGTCAATATTCGTATACCAGTTCAATAAATCATCATCATAGAAACTATTTAAATAATACGCAAACAATGCTATCAGATACAAATCAAACATCACCAAGTAAATCACATAGCTCCACATCATACCAAATGGCTCCACCACCACTACCATCATCATCAGCTTCAATAACAACTACACTACAATTACAACCACAACCAGTACCATCATCACTACTTGTTGCTGCATCTTCTTCATCTTCTTCTTCTTCGTCGGCAACAGCTGGAGAATATAATCCGTTTGCTTCAAACATTTTAACTACATCTATTGTTGATGTTCTCACTAAAACTAAAGAATCATCAAACCCATCGGGAACAATAAATGATGAATCTATAACAAAAATGAACTTTGCTAATGTTGCTAAAATGAATGTGCCGAATAAACAATCTCATCAAGAAGCAATTCTTCTAGCAATGACTGAAACTACAAATTCATCTCAGCAACCTGATCCAAAAATAGCTCCTGGCTATCGTGGACAATCGTTAACGACAACACCGGTTATAATACCAACAAATTTCGATTCACTATCACCAACAGCACAAATCAATCGTGCTCCTGGCTCGAATCGCATTCATCAATCAATATCACCATCATTAACGAAAATTTCACTTGATCAAAATGGACAAGCCGGCTCATCAACAGCATCATCAACATCATCGTCCCCATCATCATTAAAACAACAAACAAGTCATTTTATTCAGCCACAACCATTATTTCCAACATTAGAACAACAAAGACCATTGGCACCCATTGGTTCACGTCGTACAGTCCTATCATCAGATGACATATCTATGCAAATACCAGCAAAATACTCATCCAATCCTTCTTCTATCTATCAACAAACATTACTCAATAATCCATCATATTCGAATCGATCAAGTCTGAACCCTACCGCACCGGAATTCCAAGGACCACTATCATCAAATATAATGAATATAGCTCGTCTAATGGAACAAAAGCAACAGCAGCAGCAGCAGCAGCAGCAGCAACAACAACAACAATTGTATTCAAATCTTCCACCAACACGATCGTGTCAACAATCAGATATTGAAGCAATTCAACATGTACAAAATCAAGTTGTGCACTATTATCATTTACAAACCAATCAACAACAGCAACCACTTCCACCACCCCCACAATTACCAACAACACTACAAATAGCCAATATATTAGCATCACGAGGACAATTACCACAAGATACGAATCAAGCAGCAGCACTTGTTGCCAGTTATTATTACACAAATTTTTTATCAAGAACACAACCAACGAACAATATTCCTTTGTCACCGAATGTAAATACAAACAGTGATGATATATCGTTGAACTCAGGTAAACTTGTGTATTTATTCGTTCATTTTTTCCTCTCAAATTCTTTCGTTTAGTTGATCCGACTGTTATCATTTCCAATAGTAATCATTCAACCGGTCCTTCATTATCGTCTACAAGTGCCGGTAGTGACCACAAAATGGTACCAGCCGCGATCGGCAGTGAACGTAAACGTCATATGCCAACATCAACCACTCTTGTTCCTCCGATGGTCACCAGTGATTGGTCTTCCGTATCGAAACGTAAAATCATAGTTTATTGTCTATGGACTTCAGGGAAACTTTCTACTTTCTGTTTTTTATTTAGAACCTTATCCTTATCCACAACAACAACAACAGACACGCGATTATCCGCGGTAGAAAAATTTAAAAAACATCAAAGAATTTTATACACATTTTCATTGCTTTCTAAATACATGAGTTTTTTCTTTTTTTTCTTCTCTAACCGATCGTTTATATTTTACCTAATTTTACTTGTTCTTCATACATTTTTTTTCTTTGACCGATTATTGCGCAATAAGTTCGTGCATTAGCATGAATAACTTGTTGTGACATTCAGATCTCTTCGTGTATTGAAGACGATATAGCAGCAAATTTCTTTTTCTCGCGTTTTTCTTTTGTGTCATCCTTTTTTCTCGTTCGTTTCTTTTTCTTTGCGATATACATATTATATATATATAAAGGGAAAAAAGTTGAAAAAAAAAACAAGAATTTGTTTTTCATTCGCAGTCAAAAAGAATCAAAGTTCATATCAATACATTATACGACGGAAAATTATTTTAAATAATAGCTTCAGAACAAAACTAGATCGAACGAAGCATTTTATTGAGAATAAAAATTACGACATGTACTGCACTATTCCATAGATAGAATCTATTCAGTAGTGATTCTTCAGATGACGTAGAAAAAATGTTTCTTGTTCAATAAGCTATACTATAGTGGTTGTCAACTTTTTGGAAAACTTTTGTTAGATTTTTATATAAAACAACTTCTTGTAAGTAAGTGATTGTGTGACAAAAATAGAATGATTCGAAATTCCATGAATCCATGCATTGTCTCTTAATTGTAGTTGACGAATTTTTAATTTGTAGTACATGTGCACGCTCATTTACAGAATCTGTGCCACTGGAAAAAGCTGTACATACATGTTTTTCTCCAATATGTTTATGTAGATAACGACTGTTCACGTAATGGTCTAACTATTTCGGCAAAGTCAAAAAAATGCCAAACTTATGCTTTCATTATATAATTTTTACGTAGTCAAAAGGATGATGTGAGACGTTTTCTTAATCATTCTTGCAGAGATGTTATCAATTTATTCATTTCGCAGAAACTACAGTTCACTTTCTGTAGAAATAAACGTTGATGAAAATATGCCAACTTTTGAAACTGTTATTCCGTCACAAAAATTTTTTCTACATGTGAGACGAAGCTATCATATATTTTGAATTGTTTTTTTTTCTATGTATAGCTCGTCATTTCAGCCACAATTTTCCTATAGAAAAGTTTTTAATCACATTCGTATTTGTGCTAAATATTTTAGTTCTTGACACACTACTCGAACATTAAGTCCATTTTTGGTTATTCCGTCATGGACATAAATATACATCATAAAAAGGTAACAGAAAGACAAGATCTAGTGAAACTTTTATGATATGTAAGACAGTTCGACTTATATATGTTTTCAAAATATCAGCTCTATTCGACTTCAATATGTTGAGATATTTCAGAGATACAGTGAAAAAACGTTACTCCGTCACACTTGGACAGGTCGATAATCTTGATTTCGTTTTTCATTTATAAAAACACAGATAGTTTTAACTGCTTAATTGTTTCAAAGGTAGCTTGAGAAATCTGTTATCGATTTATTGCAATAGTGTTGTGTAGTAAATTCATTTATTTGAATACATGAATGAAGATAAGTTGAAATTGCTAGTTGAGTTATTGATTTCATTCTTTGTCGATATCGTTTGAAATCTCATTCTTTCCGTCGCAACAAAATTTCAGGAGAGCTCTCGCTTCGAAAACATAATTTTTTCTCCTAAATAAAAAAAAGAATTCTATCGGAAGTCTAACTTGATGATTTTTTTTGTATTCGGCGACACTATTTATGGACATTCGCATTGTCATTGGGGCATGATTTGCAAAAAAACAAGGCAATCAAACGAAACGTATTTGATTATCATACTGCTAATCACTGTAGAATAACATTGCAAATAGTCGTTAATATACCACACGAAACAAAGTAGCTAAAGAGAAAACATCTCTAGAGAACTCCTTTTTTTCCTTTCTTATTACGGTTTTATAAGATAAAAATCGAAGATGTTTCATTGATCAATAAACGATTGTGAGATGGTACTAGTAAAAATGAAGAGTTATTATTTCCACTATGAATGATTGTACGATGAATGAAATTTGTCCTTACGTTTACCTCCTCCTTTTAATGCAAAATCGAATCATGCCAAAAAATAAAAATAATCAAAATCGATCAGAATGGGAAAAAAATTATATATGCATTTTAAATCTCCTTTAATACAGATATTTCCAGTTTTCTTCATCAAAAACAAAACTCCTAAAAATAGCAATAATGAAGAAAAATATTAAATAAATCGGAGCTCCTTCTATTGCGAATAGGCGACTTTAGCGACGTATTTTCTAGTAAAATTAGCTTTGGCATAATGCAACAAATACATTCTTTATACTTTGCTTGAATATCTGTAGACTTTGGATGGTAATTACAAGTAATAATGGTTTCCTTTGTTGTAAGAATTATGAGAGACATTCTACACGTTTGAACATGAATGCTTGATCAGTATTTTCCTGCTTGCTTAGAATTCAATAACAGATAAAACAAAATGTCCATTACAATAAATCCGTATTATATATTTACGTCGTTAATATAAGTTTAAGACGATCCTGTGTAGGCACTACAGCGTTACTAAAACATGCACTATTCTTGAATACTGCTTTAAACTTATTTTTCACCAAAACGTTACGCTGTATACTGTAAGCACTGCACGCCTCCCACTCGCTTGTTTTTCTCTCTGCAGATAGTTAACTACTTCTATTTTCATCAATTTTTCGCTAATTATTTTTTTAAACTCTTGTAATTTGAATGGTTGTTTCTGTTTGAAAAGTTAGTATGCACATAGTTTTCGAGAATGATGTAAAACTCGTGATAAATAGAAACTTTCATCTGCAAGTTTAAAATATAAATTATCATTATTTACTGACAGATATGCATCTGAACATTAGTATTTTACGTCTTTCTTTGTTTCACGTTTATCACTGACTAAGCGCTCGTGCTAACTATCAAATCATTATGACTTGCGATCGTTTCCATCAATTTGTGTTCTTTTTTAATCCGTGACATTTAACTTGCGAGGCTTAATGTATTAGTACTATTTTAAAATCAGTCTTTGACCCCAACAAATAGATCCTCATGGATGATTAAGTCGACTTGAAAATCATGTCCAGCTAAAGTTAAGTGTTTATCGAAATTTTATTGAAGTAATTTCAGTTGTCAGTGTCGCTGTGACAGAACAATGTATTCGCCTTTGAAAAACTTCAAAACTGAAGTGCATGATGAAATACTTAGGGAATTCGAAATTCTATGAATACCACTCACCTTAGTCGTGTAAGATTTTCATCTATTTGAAATGCGTCTAAATCAGATATCGAACGATTTCAAAAGGATTTTCATATTCACCGCAAGAATAGTAAAATGAAATTTTGTGGGATTTCATGAATTACTTCTCTTTTATTCATAATAAAAATACTAGTAAAACAATAATTTTTGTATCGTAAAATGATCAAATGCAGCAAAGAAATATCAAATCAACGTGTACAATGATGAAAATTTTTGGTTATTTCTTATAAAAATTGTCTTCATTTCATTGTTCAGTAATGTATTGATAAGATGTTTAGAATAATCAAAGACTAAAAATGTTTCTATCAATATGAGAAGTGGCATTCATATATTTTTCATGGTAGGCAAAGGAAAGTGATAATGGCTGGTCATCTGACATAGTAATGAAACCTTGCGTTCATCGTTTCTGACTATTTTGCTTTTATTGTTCGATTTTTTCTTTAAACTATTATTTGTCACGTCTGAGTTACTCATCAGTAATGAAGAAATCTCTAAAATAAACTGAACTTTGTGTCTTTTTTCCATTTAGAAATCTGCCGCTCTCTCTCTTTCTCTCTCGATATATATAAATATATCGGTGTTTTTCGTTTTATCTTGTAATAGCGGGCAGAAAAAAACAAAACGGTAATACTTGACGATTAAACTTATTTGTTTCCATCTTTCGTTCAACTATGAAAAAATGAAAAGAAAAACACCAATACATAGACAGATTTTCGTTTATTATAATGTAAATAAAACTTTATCGAATTGGAATTAATTATTTAATAAAAAGGAAGAGAAATAATTCTTATAATAAAACTAGTGACCTTTCTCAAACTCATAAATTACCTTTGTTGTGTATAATTGAACTATAATTTTATTAAAACAAGGGCCAGATACCAACTGGATAGCAGAGCTCCGCGGGACGACAAAAAATTTGTCCCGTCCCGTCCCGCATCCCGTACCACCTTATCCGGCCCGTCCCATCCCGCTTTATTCGCTTTTTAGGGTCCCCGTCCCGTCCCGCATTTATTAAGATGTCGAGTACTGTTAGAAATATAAGAATAAGTGCTAAAACATTTTCGACATGAAGCAAAGCCTTCAATTCGTTTAGAATGACCATGATGATTAACGACCGCAGGAAAACCAAACGTATTCCAGCAACCAGACGTTCGTTTACCCGTATTTTCTAAAACCACATATTCATTGGGCTTTGTTTTAAGCATAATTCACAATTGAGAACATGTAAATTTATCTGAATTACGATTTGAAAACGATGGATTGATCAATAAGACATTGGAATCACAGGAAGTAATATTTTGTCCACGTGAAATGGCAATTGGTGACAAAATTTCAGGAGAAGACATTATTTATTTATTCGTTAAAACAACAACTGCTAATGTCTAAAAAAACAAAGATATTATTTCTAAATAATAAAAAAAAGATCGGAATGCCGTAAACAATAATTACAATACAATCACTGTATTGATTCAAACAAGTGATATATTATCATTGTGTGAAGACAAGCAATCGAATGACCTCTAACGTCGAATGCGTAACTCAATACATACATGTCGCAAAACTGCAATGAATGCACAATACTTAATGCCAATTGTGCTTGTATGAACTTGGCGGGACAGAGAATTTAATTGATCTGGTCCCGTCCCGTCCCGAGAGGAATAAGTTCTGTCCCGCTCCGTCCCGCCATCTTTTCATTTTTACTGTCCCGTCTCGTCCCGTCCCGTCCCGGGACGGGACTGGTCCCGCGTCCCGCGGAGCTCTGCTGGATAGTATTTGAACCTAATTTTGACCTCTTGTTTACTAGTGTGGTGGAAAATCTTCCTTAAAAAGCCTAGCTTTTGTTTATCGTCTGACTTTTCTCTGAGTCGGACTAATTTTAATCATAGTAACTCGTAGATATTGAACGAACATTTTCTCCTGCCTAATTGCTCGTAAGTTTAGACTGTGCATAACGTGGACCCTGTTGAAATATGAAACCTTCAAAAAGATTATTTTTCTTATGTCTTTTGTTGCCATTCATAAGAATTTCACTGCAGTTTCTGCCTGCAGCATGATATACAACGAAAGATTGAATTGTGGTATTTTTGAGTCGAAAATATGCTATCAGAACAAGCCTATTTGTGACTAAAATGTTCTGCGAGTTTCAGTTGAAACCATTATTTTCCTCCTGTGATTTGTGAGCCTCTAAAACAATCCATAGTCATGTAAAATGCTCGAGTCTCTAGTTCTTTTGGGACTTTAATTTCTAAAACCGGGCGGACTTTCTTTGACCTGAAGTTCTCAGGATATTCTAGTGGCAAATAGATCTACTTGTGCACATGATCTCGAATAGAAACATCGTGATTTAATTTTTAGAATATGGGTAAAACAGGGCATACACCCTAGTCGTTTGACTCTTATTCCCCACAAAGGCTTCCGTTTTAAATAGTTTCTTTTTTCATAGGCTTATGTAAAACTGTTTGCTCCTTCGCATGACTATTAACTAAAACTAATTAATTAATTACAAGGTAATTAGTGAATAAATTTTGAATGATATGATGAAAAAAGTTTGAAAACTGTAGAATAGATTCTGGAGTTCAAGCTATATTCATGGTTAAATTTTCAACCCAATTGAAAGTCAAAAACTTTCTTCGGAAAAAAACTAGCTTCATAAATAAACAACTCAGTGAAAAAATATCAAATTATGAGACATTTCAGTTGATTATAATCGGATTTTTCTGCTTCAAAATCCAAATTATAATCGATTGAAATCGTCGAAGTCGACGATAATCTGAGTTTTAATCAAACAATAATCTTTAAAACCCGGTAAAATTTTGATTTAAATCATATGATCTGGATTTAATATAATGTTAATTAAAATTTTCCTTGACTTCCAAGATTATTGTTTGATTAAAAAGCAAATTATCCTTGACTTCGACGATTTCAATCGATTATAATTTGGATTTTAGAGCAGAAAAATCCGATTATAATCCACTCAAATCTTCTATAATCCAAATTTTTTTCACTGGGAATGCAGTGTAGAAATAAATTCTGTCATTCTATCATAATCCAGGGACTCTAAGCAAGTATTTATATGATTTAAACTTGCATAAAAGTCTAAACATATTCCAAAAAATATAAAATTGATATTAGTAGCTCCAAGATTCGTCTGCAAGATGTACTATTTATTTTTCGAAAATAGTGTATCAATTCGCAGATTTTTCAAATAAAATACTTGCAGTGGAAGTTGGTGTCCTTTTTTGAGTCATGCTGCTAACATAAGTTTTATAATCATAACTCTGACTAAAAAGGATCACTGTAGGACTGTTTTTTTCAGGGTCTCTAGTGCAACTTAACATGCGTACACAAGAGAAAAAATCAGCTGTAGATTAGCTCATTGTCTTGAGATATATGCACTTCAATTTTGCAAAGTTACGTCGGTAAGAAATGATTTTGCTCATATACTGTGCCGCAGGCTAAAATTGAAGTAAAATTAGGGTAAGTCTGGAGAACAGGTCTACAGATATTTATCATTTTGGGATTTTTCGTTCTTAAATGAATTTTATGCAATGTGTCTAAACCAGAAACGCACGTCACTTCAACAGGAAGTTTTGAACTTCACAGTTAGCCCTAACTAGTGTTACTAGATGTAGACGTGATCGGTAGAGATTAGAGTAGGGATGCCACTTTTGCCTTTCATTCCTAAGAACGGAGAAACAGGGAGCGTTCCTGTTTTCAGGAACGGGAACGCATTACACAAACTCAGAAAAACATCAGAAACAGTGCATAACAGTGCGACTGTATTGACATAATGCTTAAAAACGAGTTCTGAGATGCGTTCTCGTTCCTTGGAAACGGAACACTTTGGATCCCAAACGCTGAGACTCCTACAGTCAGTTATTGAACACCGTCCAAATTATCGTTACAATCTGATTTTCCCATATTTTCAGTCGTTAAATTCAAAGTTTTTCTTGTCTTATACTTCGAATTTATCTAATCTACGAATAAATGTTTTTAGTCCCGATGGCGTTTTATATTTGAAAATATTTTTCGTGCTATGGTCTATTAGAAAAGTCTCTTTTACAATTTTCTCTCCGCTAGAATATCAGTTTGCTAAAAATCGTAAAACAGAAAACAACAGTGAGTTCATGACTTATGAGAAATGAATGGAAATTTTCCAAATTCATGCTTCAGCTTCATTTTTTCCTAGCTTTATCCAACAAAATCGCCTGATGATAGCATGTGGATATTGAAAATGGACTCAAATGTGAAATAAATATACTCGAACGTTGAGCAAGTTTTTCAAGATCCATATCACGAATACTGTTTCAAATCATAGATCAACGAAGAAAATTATTTTGGCTGTGAGTGGGAGTATGACAGAGCAAAGAGTACTCGGAACATAGTCACATCCATACACTAAAGCTCTGACTTGTACCGACCCCCATACAGCAAAGTTCAGACCCACACACTCATGTCCTTTTTACGCCAAAGTAACAATGTTGCTAGACTCCAGTCAATATGACATCTGAATCTTAAGCATAGGATGGAAATATTTTGATTATTTTAATTTCAACACAAAAAATTAGGGAGCACCATGACAGTCTCTATCAACTCAATTATGTTCTGAGATTTCCAAAAGCAGTGTCTGTACCGCCATTAACGAATAAAGATAAAGTAATTGTTTAGACACTGGAAGAAGCGATGCAGATGACCAAGCAGACAAACATTTGGAAAAACGCGTTTAAACGCACAATTGGGAACGCCGATTGTGAGTCACTAACGATCATTAACAGAACGCAAGAAACGCGTTTTTTAAGCAGGATTTTCACTTTCTGAACGTTAAACCGCACAATTATTCGATGCCTTGAAAGCCAATGCGTTTAAACCATCAGAATTAGAGTTTTTATCCGTTTTCACGCTCCGAAAGTTACAATTCTGCGTAAAAAACGCGCTTCTTGCGTTTTGTTAATGATCGTTAGTGACTCACAATCGGCGTTCCCGTTTGAACGCGTTTCTCCAAATGTTTGTCTGCCTGGGTAGCAATCATAGATCACGGAAGAGATAGAAAACATGATAGTTTTAGCACATTTTCATTAGAACTAGAACTGTATCAGTATTATTGCTTGCAACAACAATGCCTGCTCCATTGACTTCGTTAATATTTCCAGAAACTACGCTAATAGGATGGCCACCGTAGCCTATTTAATATAACGATTGGTTTTCGGAAGTCCCATTTGCATATCCCTAAAAGATGCCAATATTATTTGTGCTAAAATTTGCAACGGCAATATCTAATCGTTTATCGTTGTTAAAATCGCCTATAGTGACTGAAAATGGATTTGAACTTCTGCCTGTTGAATACTTCATTAAGATAGAAAAATGTCCGCCCATAAGTCCAAGCAATACGCCAATGGCATCAGTTCCGAAATTAGTGACAACAATATCTAGTAAACTATCACTATTAAGGTCGCTTACAGCAATGGACATCGGATACGAATCTTCTCGAGTTGAATACGTCATCATTAGCTCGATAGTACCATTTCCATTTCCAACAAGTGTATAAATGTTGTGAGTGCCATAATTTGCAACGGCGATATCCCTGACATTGTCTCTATTGAAATCACCAGCGGCCACTGAAGATGGCTGAGAGTTTTCGGTCGTTAGTAAATTTGTAAAGCCTCCAAAATGCTTGATACCGGATCCAAGAAATACAACTAGATTGTTTCCGTTTATGTCGACGTAAGCAAAGTCGAGCTTAGTGTCGTTATTGAAATCACCGACAGTTATTGAATATGGATAAGAGTTAATTCCGGCCGGATATAGAGCAATGCTCATAAATTGACCATTCCCATAGCCAAAAAGTATACCAACAAATCCAGCGTTAGCATTTGTAACGGCAATATCAATCCGGTTGTCAGAGTTAAAATCACCGAAAGCGAGAGAGCTTGCACCAGAAGGAAAGTTAGTTGTGTAAGTAGTTAGAGTATCATAAGTTCTGTTTTCATTTCCGAAAAATATATCAACATTGCCCTGACCGAAATCGGCAGCAACAATATCTAATATCCTATCATTATTTAAATCTATAGCAGCAACAAATCGTGGACTGGAACCAACGCCCGTGGCATACGTCTCTATGGTTGCAAAAGTGCCATTGCCGTATCCTAAAAGAATACCGACATTGCCACTCACTCTGTTGGCGACGAGAATATCGAGATGCTTGTCTTCGTTTAAATCACAAACGGTAACTGAGAATGGGCCGGAGTGAGTTCCTGTAGAATAGGTTGTAGCTTCGCTAAAAGTGCCATCACCAAATCCCAAAAGTACAGCTACTTCGTTAGTGCCATAATTCGCAACAACGAGATCCAATTTATGGTCGCTATTGAAATCGCCAACATTCACTGCTACAGGTCGTGTAGCGAAACCAGTTGAATAAAATACGGGCAATGCAAAATTTCCATCACCATATCCTATGAGTATACCGATAGCATTCATCGCCCAATTAGCGGTTGCAATATCTAGGTACCTATCGTTATTAAAATCACCTAAAACGATCGCCCATTGACGAGATCCAGCAACATCTCCATAGATAACTTGCTCTGCAAAGTTGCCATTTCCTATCGCAAGAAATACACCGATCGTTTGACTACCAAAGTTAACGACAACGATGTCCAAACATTGGTCGTTATTCAAATCCCCAACAGTGATGGCATACGGTGTTGAGAAATTACCAGTTGAATATATTGTTCCTTTGTCGAACTGTGAATAATGGAATCCCGCCACAAGACCTATCGTGCCAGTTCCTGAATTACTAACGACAAGATCTAGTAAACTATCGTTGTTAAAATCACCAGCTGCCACAGAACTTGGGTTCGATCCAGAGCCAGTCCAAACTGTTGTTTCAATTGTAAATGTTCCATTTCCGTTCCCCAATAGAATGCTTATACTATCTTGAATTGGGTTCGTAACAACTATATCCGATTTATTGTCTCTATTTAAATCCATAGCCAACAGTTGTTGTGGTCTGGAGCCTGAACCGATGAAAGTCTTTATTTCCGTTGTGAAAGATCCATTGCCATATCCGAGAGTCACACCCACATTTTCATGACCTGAGTTTGCAATAGCAATATCAAGCTTGCCATCGTTGTTGAAATCATCTATGGCGACTGAGTATGGCTGTGGACCAGAACCAGTTAGATAAGATATTGTATTTTGAAAATCTACAGAATAGTCTCCAAAAGCTAATAGATCATCATTAACCTTGATGAGATCGGTGGCAGCAGAATTTCGCTGATAATTCTTTATGGAACTAGCAAAAGAGCGCAGCTTAACTTGAGAGCCAGATTCCAATGGCCCGACTGCTCGACTTTTAGCATTGGCATTGGAATGTGCGAGTAATATAGCAATATTATTTGCACCGTAATTTACTGAAACAATATCTAGAAGACTGTCGTTATTGAAATCAGCAACTGCGACCGATATAGGACGAGAGGAACCAACAAATAAAAAATAAGAGTTTGCAAAAGTCCCATCGCCAAATCCGAAGAGTATACTTAAAGTATGGGTACCGTAATTAGCAACAACTATATCTAATCGGTCGTCGTTGTTGAAATCGCCAACAGAAACTGCACATGGATAAGAACCAGTACCAGTTGAGTAGAAGATTTGAGTGCCAAAAACTCCATTCCCAATACCATGAAAAATACCCACACTATCAGAATCAACGTATGCAACAACGATATCAAGCCAAGCGTCATTATTGAAATAACCCACAGCAATAGAATGTGGGTTGGTTTTGTATCCAATGAAATTACCGACCACTGGTAATACAGCTATGTGACATAAGTTACCTTAAAAATATAACTGAATTGGGTCATGATCGGCCACAAATATTATTTCACCATGAATGTGTTTAAAATTTTCGCATAACTTGTCATCTGTTTTCGCCTATTCAAAAATCGAATACTATGTACATACGACGGAATTCGGTGACCTGATTGAACACTTTTCAATTGAAAGCATATTTATCATGTTGATCCAAACGATACACCAATATCTCGAAAAGAGTTCAGATTTATTACTCATTTCTATACTAATATATTGCAATTTTTTGACAATGTTCAGTAGTACGTCATGATTGTGCATAGAGAAATCGATCTATTGGCGATCGGACATTCATCACCTGAATTCAGCTTATTTCTATATTCTTCGCCAAAATTTAGATAATAGAACGGTAGTCAAAACTGCTGCGAAAAATTGGATCAAATCTCAACATCTCTCAGCTATATTGATGTTTTCGCTTTATTCAATTCTGGTTTAGTAATAAATTGACATTAAGAGAATCATTTTCTGGTCGAAACTCTATAAAACTCGTATGAATGTGTTTTGTATCAAGACGTGTCTGAAACATGACTCTGAGTTAAAGTATTTTTTCGACAAAATCCTATGAGATGATAACTGCATTTATTCGTTGAAACTATTGTTCTGACGTAGGTGGCTTCTTTTTACAGTTGTACTCTTTTTTTAAAATCGTTGATATGAATCGATTGATATGTGTGGAAGATTTTCAGAAACGAAGTTAAACTGTTAAACGAAGTTATCTACACAAAAAAGATCGTTCCAATGAAAAAGCACAGCTATCATCTCATAGAATTTTGTCAAAAAAGTGTATTATCTCAAGTTTTGTTATAGTAGTTTTTGAAAAGCTTCCGTTCCATATTGTCCGATGGGATGTTCGACGCGGAGCACTGGTCTGAAATCGCGGTCGCCTTCTAAAATTGGCATTGAAAACACTATTGGAATCTGTCTCAAGTTCGATCTGATGTTGATAGCTATATTTTAAAATGTGGGTCTTACCCTAGGCATAGGTTTGCAGAATTTTGGAATGGTTATGTGTCTACTATAATAGAAATGAGATGGTGAAAACTGAACTAGCAATTGCGAAACAAAATTTAAGTATCCTAAAATAACATGTGATCGTCGAGCACTATCAAATGAAATAAAGTTTAGATATGCATCGTGTATGTGAGGACGTGGACAGGTATGGAGTTTGTAAGTGATTGGAGATGTCTGTGGATTCTTTATACTTTCCACAACAACACTTGCCTACATCCACTCATATAGATCCGCACTCTAATTATTAGCTATTTGCCTCATCTAAAGTAACTTCGACAAAGTTCGAGGCAGAAGTTTCGACTTCGGCATGACATATATGTATCACAGTTCAATTTACATACTACATATACATAATTGGTTTCCAATAGTTGTCATTGAATCATGCTTCTGTTTTGAATAGATCTTCTTTTGATGAGAAAAACATACAAAGAAGAACAGTATTCAGAATTTATGGTTTCAGAATACTTCATAGTTCTAGCACTAACTCTTTCTCAACCCATTCCCGTATACCTGATGTGTCATGTCTAATGAAATAATTTTTCTCTTTAGAAAAGAAACGCAAAAATGCGCTATGGAAGCCCTGAAAGTTTTAGAAAATGAGTGCCTGTAACCAAGTATTTTTACGGATAACGTAACGTCACCGGCCATCTCTACTAGAGTACATTAGTTTTAAATACAAATCTTCATTCACGTACATTTCATTCAACAAGCTAGAAACTCGAATAAAAATTTTTTCTTAGACAGTGCTCAGGATATCGATAAATCTCATGATTATATATCTGCAATGGTATTTGTGTTGGTAAGCTTCATCTGAAAATGTGCAAGTCCGGTGAAATCAGAATTGTATGTGCCTTTCAATATGAGTTAGTGTAGAATAGTAAAACGCTAAAATATACTTGTCTTGGATGATTGCTTAAAACAAACAATCAAAATGCCAACAATCATGCATATGCTCACGAATATAGCAAAACTGGCAAAATTAAGGGCTCTGTGTTCATGAGACAAAGTTGGCTCTAAACAAAAAGGTACGAATTTCAGTCACGTTAATACATATACGACTAAAAACCATCAAATCGAATTACTACTTGAAAATAATACTCATACTAAACATTTTGCAGCATACTGGTCAGTGTAAAAGTAGATGTATACTTTTTGGAGTGCCAGTTCTTCGAACAGCATTCTTTAAATGTGTATTTTCTCTCAGTTATTCTGAATTAATTGGAAAACATTCGCGATATAATGTCAATGGCTCGGGTTTAATGATAGTATTTTACTATTACTTTAAAAACTAAAGAGTAAAGTAAAGGGAATAAATGAATCCTTTTTCGAACGATGATGGTGTTGTGTGTGTTTCTGGACCATAGAACTTGTATTCCGACAGATTTATTGTCATCAAATAAATTCATTTGTATTGAAAATAAGCTAGTTGTGACATAACCAGAACTTTGACTTTTTCTCAAATTTAGCAGATTTTGACCAGAAAAATGAAACTTGAATCAAAACTGATATCATAATTTGTATCAGGGTCGACAACGGACTTGATTGATCAGTATTTCGAATATGTTCGACATCTTTTTTCCATATAAATACTCATCCGTACTCCTATTCCTTCGAAGTTCATTTGGTCACAAGAGAATTATTCCAAAAAGAGGTTTCGACGATGAAAAACAAGCTGTAAAGTTTTAAGATGATTTTAGAACGCAAACTGGAGGATGTTCAAACAATAAAAACACTGTTTTCATGCAGCTCTTTTTAACCCAACCATCCCTGAGGAGAGGAGTACGGATGAGTATTTATATGGAAAAAAGATGTCGAACATATTCGAAATACTGATCAATCAAGTCCGTTGTCGACCCTGATATAAATTATGATATCAGTTTTGATTCAAGTTTCATTTTTCTGGTCAAAATCTGCTAAATTTGAGAAAAAGTCAAAGTTCTGGTTATGTCACAACTAGCTTATTTTCAATACAAATGAATTTATTTGATGACAATAAATCTGTCGGAATACAAGTTCTATGGTCCAGAAACACACATAACACCATCATCGTTCGAAAAAGGATTCATTTATTCCCTTTACTTTACTCTTTATATTTTAAAAATAAATGATTTATTTATGTTTAGCCTTCATCTTAAAGGATAGTAAAAATAAAAGGTCATCCAAACTCGGGTTTTTTTTATTAGTATTTGCTTCTTGACATTAAGCGCTGCTTTCAGAAAATCGGGAAATTCAACTAGTCATTCTGTTTTAATAGTATTGATATTGCTGTGAAATAAGTAACTTTGAAATGAAAATGTCACTGAATATAGCCACATGACAGTTAATATTGAGTATTCAATTTTATTGTCAATTCTTTCTCCTCGTTCGCTTTTTTGGCAATTTACGAATAAAGCAATTAAATTACTAATTCCCTGTTACCCTCAATAAAAGATACCGGGTCTTGTATTGTGTTTTAGCGTGCAAAACGTTTCTATTGATCTTCTATTATGAGAGGGTTCTTCTAATATAACTTCGAAGACATGAAGAGTGAAATAAAGGATTAGTGGTAGCAAGACCATTTTTCATTCCCTAATTTGTTTTAAAAAAAGCGATATTGTTAAAATCAGTATCAAATTCTCAGCATATCGTACAATGTTATTTTTTACCATGCTCAAAAAACGTTTTTTCAAAAAAAATGTTGGCAGCGACTCCCTAGGGGCTTCAAAAACGAGTTTTTGTGCTTGGTAAAACATAAAACTATGCACTATGCTCAGAATTTAGTACCAGTTCGAACCTTATGGTTCTTTCAAAAGCATTATGCAGTGAAAAATGGCCTTGCATGGCCAATAATTCTTTATGAAGTTTTGGTTAAAATCAGTTCATTATTATTATATTTCAAGAATAAGGTAAAAATAATACAAGAGATAACAGAAAATACAATTAAAGTTTGCTTTTTCCAAAACTGTTTCAAACTCAGCTGTATCTTTTCATTGCTTTTGTTTAGTTTTAAAAATATGAATCGCTTTCTTTTTAAGAAGCATTTTTTAACTTTATTGACATAATTCAAGGAAAAGAAATTTAAAAAGAAAGCAAAATCGTTTTTTTCACAAGACCCGGGCATTCTATTAGTAATTTTACATCTTTTCTTATGGAGAAGGGGGGGGGGGGTATCGTTGTTTGAGGTCAATAACTTCTGCTACGCGGTTATTACTTTTGTGAAAGAAAACTGGCAAATGAATGTCGAAGTATAAATTGAGAACATTAGCATATAAACGTGAAGTTTATTGAAGCCAAGTAGTGTTGAACCTCATTGATTAATATTAGTTCGACCGGAACCCTGCCGTTTCAATTTTTCGAACACAAACCTGTTCGATCAAAGTTATCGAACCCGAGTGCAATTGTTTGATTTTTTAAGAATAGAGCACATTGGATTCATGCATTTCTAAACATGGAGTTGGGGTGATACGAGTTGAGTTTTCATTGATGTAAAAGGCAAGACACGGAATCAACATCTGTCCATTTAAATGAACTTTGAAGAATTACCGTCCAACTATCTAATCCTGCACTGATTCCGAGTCTGATCGGCATGCTGTTCTGTCTTAAAGATACTGTTTATGTTTCACAAATGCATTCATTTGGATTAACTTTGGTTATTATTATCAAATACTTTCATTATTGATACCTATTTCGTTAAAATTCTCAATTTTCGATGTAAAAGAAAACAATAAAGTCATAATACTTACCATAATTTTTCGTATGCATCTGCCGCTTAATTTTTCGTTTCAATACTATTTTCACTCGTAGACAAGATTACTCTTCATGGGCAATTATTGTTATACAAGCTCAGTTTACTTTTATATATCACAATTTGTCAAAACAATCGTTTTCGTGAGGCAAATTGTATTTTTTTATTGTGCTACAGAATAAAAAAATATTCATAGAAGCAATCCATATCATCATAAGCTAAAAATATAATCCATATACGACGCACACGTGTACAAACTTGCTTTATATGTATATAGTTAAGACAAAAAATAAATTATGTCAAAGAAAAAAGAATGAATGTTGATAATACAATGATAATATTTCTTTTATTTTTATGACATGAATAGGTGTTCTTTTTTGTTTTCATTTTCTAATGAGATATCACATCAATCAAAAAGTAATAGCCAGGCTATTACAGAATACAAAGATGAAGAAAAACTTTAAAAGCTTAATATTTTTTCCTAAGGAGAAAAGTAATCAACTGAATTGTTTGTGGTTACAAAATGTTTGCTTAAGTCGCTGATGAGCTCTGAAGTTTGAATTAAACACGAAAAACATTTCTTTTGATGTTGGAGTCTATTGCATACATCTGTAAATCACCACAGTTTTTTTAATTATCTAGAGAAAATGTCACAAAACGAAAGTGAAATTTTAAACAATAAGCATGTGAATCTGTTGCTTTCGAACAGAATTTCATAAAGAAAACGGCGGAGAAACATTTTGGCTACCTTTCGTATTTCGTCGGTTTCGTCGTTATCGAAGAACAAAAATAGTATCCAAATATATCATTAGATGCCGAATTCAAGGAGCTATATTTCTTCAGAAATATTTTTTAAAGAACTATCAGTTACAAAAATCACTAATTAGTACACAATAAGATTTAGTATTGAAAACTAAACTAATTGTGTATTTTTCACTTTAAAACAACCAATACTATTGAAAACTCTTAGAAACTCTTTTAAAGATCAATTTAAGACAAGACACATAAAAAACATGGAAATACAGGCATACGACAGGTGTGTGATGGCATAATCGTCACTGGTGTTATCTTGATGTTTGCTGTGTGTGCGTTGTTTGTTTCTCTTTCTAATTCCCCTTCCTTTTCTCTCGTATTGCTTTGCACCTGAAATTCTTAATTCAGAATAACATAATTTTTTCTCTCTTTTTCTTCATTATCTAGACATTCTAGTTTATCTGTATTCATTCTTTGAATATATTCCACTCGCCATTCAAGCGTATCTACTTAACCTACTTTCTTCTCTAGTAACTCTTGCTAGGTAGTCTCTTGTCTCGTTCTTCATGTTTTTTCTGTTCAAATTGAACATATTATTGGATCTTTATCCGTATTCAATTCTACTGAATTTTATCTATTTTACTCTCCGTCCCGATCAATTATTGTGGCAACGAGCATTTTTCAATAGTTGCACCTCTGAACCTACTCACGGTGTAACAAGGTGTTCCTCTTAACTTGAAATTATGCCATGTTAATATTCATTATGAATTTAAAGACGAATCTTTAAATTCAACAATTCTACCATATGATAAAAATCTATCAATAACTACTAGAAAAACGCTTGATCGTCCAAGCCAGAAATCTACAAAGTGCCCCTTTCGTATTCACTAATAGATCTTGAAATATTAAGCAAGCTCATATGGTACCTTATCAATACGTGACTGCGAATAAATTAGTGGCTATAAGAGTACAAGTATTGAGACTTTTCAAATGCTTTCATTAATATCGCTTTTCTATCTAGGATAATAATCAGTATTTAAAGTATGACCATTATGACAGTTTCACTGGAGAGAATTTATCAAGCTTACACGATCGAACAAGATTTCAACGGGAGTCCAAAGAAAACCGTAGCAGAGAACACAAGTAACCAATTTAATGTAACCATTCATAATCTACATCACGAGAGTTTCCATGGCAAGTTCCAATGTTTTCAAGCATGTCATTGCTGTCTCAAAAATTGACCTCAAATGACAGCAAAACTGTGTTCAATATCCATTCTTGATGATCTTTTTATTCTTTATTGACATCAAAACAGTTAATAAACGTTTTTATGCAGCTTCTAGTTGAAAAAAAGAAGATATCGGCAAATAATAGAATACTTCTATTATAAAAATCTATCACCGATATTTCTTGCATGCTATTTTTCTTTTAAATTTTTACTTCAATTTCGTAATGACATAATATAGAAAAGATGCCTTTGAAAACATACAAAAACGATTTACTGATAATACGACTTTCTGATAAAAAACAGCTATTATCACAGTTGCATGTATGTAAAAATCATGGTCATTATGAAAGGCTTTAAGTTAAATTGTACAGTATTTACAAGTATATGCATCAAATAATAGTAACTTTGCTTCTTTGCTTTTTTACTTCTATATCTATCTTGCTTTACAAGGCATACTGTAGCGACTTCTTTTGTATTTCATGTTGTACATATAAGGAAGAAAACTACATCAATAATATTCCGACATGTAATCCTTTTCACTTTTTATTAGAGATACGTCGGTAAGTGTTAGTTAAATTTAAAAAAATAATGATGATATCCAATAGAATCAAAACATTTTTCAAAATCAACAGTATAAAAGCCAAACAGTGTTACAATACTTATTTATTCTCATCAGCATGACTGATAGCAGATAAATGATTTCTGTCAATAACATATTACTTAGAGACAATCTGATAATGTCAAAGGATTTCAACTGAAAACATGATAAAAACAAAGTTTATGTACTTATATATTAGACGTTTTTTTTTGTTACATATACGAACTTGTTGAAATAATTGTCGTAGGTGAAATATCAGATTATAATTTAAATCTTTTTATTTATTTTCGTATACAAAAAAAACATGATACATTTATGTGAATGGCAAGTTATAAAAAGCAGACGCATTTAGCTTTCAGTGCTTCCTAAAATAATACGATTGTCTTTTTTGACATTTTCCTATGGCTTCTTTAGTTCTCCACAGACGATACATGTAGAATTCTCTTTCTTTCCTGAGAGAACATGTTGATAAGTCCTTCACCGGAAACGATGTTACCAGATTTAGTCTAGCGTTTGTTGTTTTAGTAGAATAAGGCAAATCGCAGTCTATTCAATGATACATTCTTTACCCTTTCATCACGTTTATCTAGCATATAGATAGATACAATAATGCCAATCGGCATCTATCTCGATACTCCCAAAGGTCGAAAACCAGCCACATTACCAACACACTTTAGTCTAAATGAATTTCGAAGTTTAATAAAAAAGAAACTTGGCAATCCGGAACATTACGATTATTCATTGGGCGATATCATTTTTCGCACATGGAATGAAGAAGCTTTCAATCGTCAGCGAAGTGCTATACGTGATGGTGTTACTCTCGTCATACAATCTCCATCTGTTACATCCGAAAAATCCTCTGGAGATGGTCCAACTTGGAGACGAGCATCATGCGGTTTATGTCTTGAAGGAGTTTGTCTGAATGCTAAATGTCAAGCTTTTGAACATAAAGTTATTATGAATCAAGGTGTAGGTCAAACTAATGTTGTAACCAATTCAACTGTAATTTCTGCACAATGTCCATTGTGTCAAACATCTGTGCAACCAATGACGTGTGCATTTAATGAATGTTCATGGAAATTGACGGGCACGAAACGTGACGATTTAAATGAGTCATCATCATCATCATCGTCAGCTACCATCACTTCTGAATGGCATGATTCAACACACGAATTTCATAGGTGGAACGACAATTTCTCATCATGGTCACAATTGTTTATAGAAACAAAAAAATAGATTTTCACCTTCAACTCTATGTTTTCAAAGACTAATATGACAGAAGAAGCATGTTGGCTAGCAGCATAAAGGCATTAGGGAATTTACCATACACAAATAAACACTTCACGTCTTTAAAAAAAGTATCCAACGATTTATTGTTTTCTCTTTCATTTTCATGTACAATCAAATACAAAATCTACCATATTGAAATAATAATATATATTTTATTTGCTTCCTCCAAGAAAACATCTGTCACTAATTGATGTTTTTCGTTCTAAATAATATCGACGTTCTGCACGAAAGAAACGCAGCTGGATGTTGTACACAGATGAATAATTACTTAGTAATATATATCTACAATAGATTGTGTTTCCAAATAAAGATTAATATATGTTCTCAAATTTACTTTATGTTATAAACATGAAACTCTATCATGTTTTTTAATAGATACTGATTATTAAGCTGAATATATGAATTCATTGATAGAAATACATCATATTTTCAATATTTTTGATTAAAG